>KZ308220.1:2011063-2062359 GCA_000376725.2 Ladona fulva | reverse complement strand
AAGAAACATTGCACAGATAATAAAAGAAGTGGGAAAAGCACAATAGATAGATATTTACAGTATCACCATTGGTTACGTCAATTTAGCAATAAAAGCAATAAAATGAAATGAAGCTATAAAAAGGAATACATAATAAAAGCTACAGATTACCAAAAAATAACAAAAGCCATGGAAATCACTATACATAGATATTTACAATATCGTCATTGGTTACGTCAATTTAGCTTTAAGTGAAGCTGAATGTGAAGTTAAAATAACGGTAGTTTAATGAGCTCACTACTGGTGAGCAGCTTTGTCAATATTGTTTGGTAGAAGTTCATTAAATTTATTCCAATACTAAGCTAAAGACGCCAAGGATATTCTGGAACGAATATAAACATGTTTACATATCCAGATATATGCTTGTCAATGCGTACCATATAACAATATATTTATAGGGTAGAGGTAGAATAGTTGGTGACATGGTAAACACTGAATGTGATTCGAAAGATAATCCACCATCATAATGAGTCGCTCAGTCACCTTTTCCCTAGTCACAAATTGTTTGATATTCTTTATGAAAATGCGAGAAAAGGATTGATATTCATGTATCAGTTAATTAAAATTTTCGATTGAAAATTCAGAATCGTCTTCCATGCGAGTGTGTATCGATCACATTCAGAATCATAATTAATAACTGACAATTTTATTTTATATTCTACGGTTCATCAAAATGAAACACTATTGCGATTAGTTGATAGAAAGAAACTATTGTGGCCCCCTTTTATGAACTCAAAAAAGATAAGGTTAATAAAAAAGATATATCTTACATAAACCTTGACTTTAACGGAAGTGTGTTAACCTAAATATTTTCAATTTGTATTATAGAAAGGCCTAAATTACCTCTTTCAGCCTTCGTTATCTGAAAGTATGTGTATCGAAAAAGTTAACATTCACAAGGAGAAACGGACATAAAAAAGTCCAATAGGACTGGGACTCGAACCGAAATATCCCGATTGCCAATCAGTAGCTCTAACAATTTTGCACTACACCTCCAAAGTCATCTTTATTTATTCATATATTTGAAATTTTTTATGCTCTGGGAAATTCCCATAAAGCAAAATAAAAAAACAAGTAATGTAAAATGACAAAAATATATGGAAATACAAAAAACAATCAGGACAGAAATAAATACAGAAAATCAAAAGAATGCGTTGCAGAAATACAAAAATCAGTGGAAATAAAAAAATATAAAAATAACTAAGCAATAAAACAAAACAACAATATAAGTAAACGGAGAATTATAAACCAAGACAGTTATAGTCATACTACTCGAAATACTCATTCATCAAACACATCAAACATCAGCAGCTAAGAGATAGTTAAATAATAATATTTGACCCTAAACGAAAGGTGTAAGTTAGTTAGAATAACCGGTTGGGAATTGGGATATCCGGGTTCGATTCCCGGTCGAGGGCGACTTTCTTTTTATCTCCGTCTCTTCTTGAGAATTTTACCAGGTGCACGCCTTCTCCGTAAGGTCGCCTCGAACCATTATTCATTGTTCAAGTGTTATAATCGAGGCCAAATCCTTCGGAATTACATCAGTGGTGTTTAATAACTGGAAAACCTTTGCTCGACTTATCCACGTTATACTTACCAACAGAAACTTTAAGTAAAGCTGCAGAGAGTTGACCTTTACACGAGATTGACCCATGCAATGCTATACACGGTAAATGTCATTCCATCATCTTAGAGAAATTGTGAGTTGAATTGGTTCATTGTTCTTATAACGTATTACGTAACATTTCTTGATATATTTTATTTTTGTAAGTATAGAATCCATTATGTCGGCCTCGACTTTGTGATACAATATAACCAGGGTATAAATATTGAAGAGAAGACGGTAGGGAGGGAATCATCCGTTTGCACTTCCTTTCCTTCCGCATTCTTTTCAATATATATATTTGAAATGCTCTTGTACCTGATGATGACCCAAGGAATCAAAACCATGGTCTTAGAATAAACTTTCTATGGTAATGGTGGAAGTCTGTTTTGCCCTTTTCTTCATATTTGTAAGAATGAATGCAGATAAAGATTGGATAATGGTTTTCAACCTCCATAATTTTACAATAGGAGGCAAGAAGGTCTTTCGAGCGATGAAGTGGAAGTTTACGAAGGGCACGCAAGATATCGGAATCTCAAGGGGGAATAGCGTAGATGTAAAATGTAATTCCGCTAAAGTCATTTCTGTTTGCGAAACATGCTGCCGTCATTCAAGATTACTTGTCTTCGCAAGAAGTTAGTCTACTGTTTTCTCTTCTCGGCTTAAAATGGATTACCGACGTCTCTGTTACTCGCGACGGGGACTCGATAATTCAATATTGGCTTCGAAATAATTCCTCTGTTCGTCGAATAAGACATCGCCGCACCACTTTCCCTTTCCGTGGCTTATCTTTCCTCTCTCTTAATGAGATCGCTTGTCTTCCGCATCATATTACTCGGGGCGATCTTCCAAATCACACGATGGCGAAGAAGTGCGTGGGAATCACTAGGGAAATTGTTTAACTTTCGATAGATGATAGAGCTTAGAACTATTTTCTTCGACACATTGCATCAGTTGAGTAATTGGTTAAATCAGTTAAACCTCCGATTAAAAAATATTATCAGTTAAAATAAGGAAAGTATGTGAATAACTATGCAAAAGTTCCACAATTGAGGAAGTTTTCAATTGTGGAACTTTTGCATAGTTGTTCGCATACTCACCTAGTATGGAGTTCCAGCAAGTGAAGGCTTCATCCATAGATTTTAAAATAAGGAAGTTACTGTTTTCAATTAGTAGTTTATTAAGGCTATTTATTGTAAAAAGGAGGGAATATTTGAATGCAATGAAAAACAGATTGAATTTCTGCCTTAAATGAATGGGCATGCATACTAGTGGCCAAATATGGATATGTTAAGTAGAACAAGAAGTTTCGATGCTCTCTAATTTAAGACAGTCTATAGTTTGTTACTCACTCTATGTACATGTATATGAAAGTGTTCCACAATTCTTTGTATGAATAATTTATTCAACGAATAACAGTATTTATCGCATTGATAACAAAGATTTCTCGTCGCACTCTTTAATCCGATATTGGTTCGATATAGTTAATCAAACAATACTCCATGCGTTATTATACACAGCATAAACAGTGATGTGTCGCCACAAGCCTATGGCCGGAAGTAGAGTATGTGTGGGTTAAATGATTAGGGAACAGGTTTGATATCAGTAAACCACAAGTACAGCACCGTCATGGTACTAAGTGTGTGTTGATTGCGTTAATAATGTAATTACGACTATTTCAGTATTATTGCTCTGTAAATAAGGAAATTATTATCTGTTATTGAGTAAATAATGGTATTACTAGTGTTACGAAATTTCGTATTTCACACACACCGCCCCCTCCCCCGTCATCTTTTGGGAACTAAAGTTCTTTTAATTTTAACTATTCTCTCGTTTAATGTTATTTTAGAACGGCTTCAATGTACTCCACGTTGGCGCTAGGATTACAGTATGCTTGTTGCAAGTTCGCACGTGTGGGGCTGAGGTCGCGGTTTACCGATATCGAACCTGTTCCCTAATCGTTTTCCCCTCACACCCCATTGTTGGTCACGTTATTTCCATAGTAATATGAGGTTATCAAAATATGTTTCCTTTACAGTTCCGCATTTGGATACTCGTAATTTACTCACAAAACAATTCAGACTGTGTTGTTATTTCATTCTAATATTTCCCACAAATACTCCCGATATACTATTAATTGAAAATCGTAGTTTTGTTGTTTCGAGTGATAATATTTTTCCAAAGCCGTGACTGGGTAATTGGAGTTACGTTTGAATCAGTTCTAATTCTCTGAAATACCGTAAAAAGCTGCAAAGAAGAGGAAATTGACCACTTTATGAATAATCAAGGGAATTATATATTTTCCAAAAGTAGCTTTATGAAGATATTATTTCCTTGTTTAATGGTTTACTTTCTTTTAGTAAAAAATTTGTTTTGTTACATAAACTAGTAAAATTTAACAAAGTTATTACTTATAAGACGGAATCGCAAACAAATGGTCAAATCATAAAATGAGTATATTGTACAATATTTTACCTTTTAAACGTCTGAAACTTGGCTGCTTCTTCGCCATCCAATCTATTCCTTAGAATTTATTCCATTTCATGTTCTTCTTCCGTGAAGATGCTACCTTCGATGGCATAGTGCAGAATCACATTGTTTTTGGAGTTTTTCAACAACAGGTCTATTCCTCCACAGTATAGTTGTTTGCAGAGAATGGACTGATAGAGCCAATAAATATTGGCGCACGGTTGGGTTGATAACCTGCAGCTTTGTATTTACTTTCCTCCACAACAAAGGATCTTCTGTCCACTTGAGACATCTTTCTTTATTATATAATTCAAAAGCGTCCTGGAAAGGATGAATATACTACACACAGGAGACTCAGTCACAGGATTGTCCTCCTCCAGTGATCAGTGTACATAGAAATATGGCCTTATAATATTGTACGCTGACTGACATAATTTGAAGGTTCTGAGACTGAGGTCTAGAGGTGGGCTCATCTTCATTCAAGGCCAATTCAAGTCCTGCTCTTTTATTTACAGGAGAATCGCAATCCTCTCCTGTAATTTCCGCGCCGAGTTCACTCAAGTCAAACCTATTTAGTCAATGCAGTGATCGGGTTTCTATCTGCTTCTTAATAGCCTCGTTGAAAAAGCTTTAGCTTAAAACGTGGGTCTAAGAGCGCTGCAAGTGCAAATAAATTCCCTTATTTATTGTCGGATAACACAAATCGGCATACAACACGTATAATACATTTAAGAAGGAAATTTTGATAAAAATATTAATTATTCAATTAAATTGGAATAAAAAAGTAGTATAACAGGCTGATAGAAATTACAGGCATGTATTTCAGGGAAAAAGTGCTATACGCCCATAAATGCAGCATTAGATGATAGTGGATAAATTCTAATGAAATTTCATTTTCACAGTTTCGGAACCGGCATAGGACGTGGAGAAGACGCCCCAAGTAGAGATACCTCTCATGGAGGTGAGTCATCTGTACCTAGGTTAAGGTCACTTCCGACCCTTAGGGGAGTCATCTCTACCGTCCATGCATGAGTCAGTTTTAAGTAAAATTTGAACCGGAGAATCCGACTTTTCCGGATTCGATCGTAGCATTCCTAACTTTAGAAAAGTATATCACGCAAAAAAAATTACTACGAAAGAGTTATTGTGCATTTTCTTTTAAAATTTACATAGAATAGCAAAAGAAATAAAACAAAAACAATATAACATTATATTAACTGCTGTTCACGAATTAACGCCATCTTCACCTTGTCACCTCCACCATTAACGGTTGGCTCTTTTCCTCTCCTTTCCCTACCCTATCTCCTTTACCCCTTCCTTAACTTCTTCACCTTGTTTGTTAACGGATGTTCCTTCCCCTTCCCTTGCCCAATTTTCCCTTCCGTTACCCGAGGTACACATACTCTGTTCTTGTTTGAACTTTTACCTGAAGATGACTATGTATTAGTTGAAACCGGTCGGTGTTTGTGGAATATTCATTTGTGGAATTTTTACAGTGTTTTCATTCCTACCAAAATAAATAGCCAATCTCTTTGTTTTCTTATAAATATCAATCGCTTAACTCTAAATCTAGTTGCAGTTTAAATATAAAAGTTATCAAATTCAACTATCTATTGCTGATTTATCTATAGAAAATAAGCCTTGTAAGATTATTTGGATTTTTCTATTCTAAATCCAACTCGGGATTGCCGCAAAATTATTTCATAAAAGTTTTATTTTATATCGTCGGAATTGTTGAATGTAAGTTGCTGAGTCTATTGTGAACTAAAATAAAAAATTGAAATGATATTATTCCAAATATTCATAGCGAATAACGTTACCAAGGAGCACTTGACAAACACTGTTATTCTGCCTATGTTACGGAATAATTTGTGCATGGATCCGAATCGAGACGTAATTTTCCGGTTGGAATTAGTTTATTAACAAAAGTTTTAATATTCATCCGCGAGGAAAGACTCAGTGTTTGGATCAAAGATAAAATGTTAGTTACGGCGTTGAATTAATTTTCTCTCTCCGAAAAAATGCGGAAAACACGGGAGAATGTCAACGGACGGAATGAGAATGAAATCAGAAGCCAAATAAAAAGAAATGAAAAATTCCCTTTCCTAATGACTTTCAATTCTAACAGACCGACTCCGTGCGTCTGAAATTTCCTCTCTCTCGCAAGGGGAAATATATTTTCGGAAATTTCCGAGTTGTTGACGCGAGATTCAATTCCGCCTCTTGCGACGACGACTCCTGGCGGCCGAAAAAGGAACTAAGAGACGAGCACTTCTTCGGAATTTTTCTCCGAGAGGTCCTCTGGTTAGGAACTTATCTCTTGCGCTTCAAAGTCGTCGGCAGCAATTACCCTCCGAATCATTTTCATGCACCGCGTGACCCTGTCTCGGCCTTGCGCTGCACTCCTTTGGCATTCCTCTTCCTTTGAGCCTCTAACAAGTCTCTTGTAATCACCAATTCGAACGAATGCAGTGGCCGACGGCGTCATTATGTGGGCCTTCGCAAAGGCCGCCTATTTCGCTCTTCCGCATTATCCATTAATCACTTCCCTGAGACGTGTCTTCACCCTCTTTGTCGCCACACTTAATTTCGAAATGCATTCTATGTGGTTTTTCCGTCACAAATATTTTCTGAGTGGATTGTAGAGGTTACGTTCGTGCTTGGATTAAGAAGTGGCGCTTCCTTTTCTTTGAAGTTGATTTCACATGAATCGAGAAGGTAGGGATGTACTTGAGGAATATATATTCATCAAATTAGGTTTTTCTCTATCGCCAAAATCTTTAATAGTCTTTAAGAGATTAATGAGAGATTGGTGTTTGTGCAAAAGCTTCTCTTGGAGAAAAATGTTGGTTGGGTTGAATTGCTAAGATCCATTAAGTCCACTAAACCACCGCTACGAATACTCTTCACATGGAGAAGTTGATTGAAAACACTTAACTCCGCATATCATTTTAGATATATCAGGTATGACTTCAACCAAATCTTAAGGAACGTCTTCGAAACCCAGTGTCAAATAAAATAAAAGAACCCTTATTTCTTAACTTCTTAATTCTATTCTCATATTTTTGGGGTTGGCCAATAATTTTTGACGATTGGTTATGATGAATTTGGTCTTTGTAGTGATTTTTACTTCCGGGTAAATCCTGACGCCAACCCTTATTAGGGACAATTGGACGCACATATCCCCGAACCAGAAATATCCGATTATCCGAGAATCGAACCCGGAACCTTGAGGATAGGGCACCGGCGCGCTAACCACTTTAACCTGTTAAAGAGGGTTTAACACGAAGGCATAAAAATTTATTCAAAATGAATTTTGAAGAAATTTTTCCGAGGCTCCTGATAGGTTACACTTGCCGCCAAAATAGGACACGGTTAGCATGATTTTTCTTTCGCACTTTACAAATGTGATGTGCTATTAAGAATGAAACATTGTGTGCGGAAAATAGAAAGAACTGCTTGAAAAATATTTACAGTAAGATTTCACTTTGTTGGACGTCTTTGGAACTGTACTTTTCGTCATTATTGACTTTTATGATCAGTTTTATCATGTATGGAATATCTGATGTATTTCTAAACAATCACTTCGTAAAATAATGCGAATATGAAGATTTTAGTAGCAAACAAAAAGTTCTCGCTAGATAATATGCATTTTAGTCCAATGTTTGTATGGATTACTAAACGTAGCCAAATTTCTATTAGGAGTTTAATGAAACGATTATGATGATCCAATTTAGATATCTTTTTTTGTTTTTCGTAATTTGCAAATAATGACAAACATCGCTCAATTTGGGCCATTCAAACTATACTTACTATGGTGCTGTTTGGTTGTAGTTGTTAAAATTGAATACAAGGACTATGTATATGAGGGATATCTAATTAATGGAGCTATTTTCAGCGAAATCATTTCCTTTTTTACTTGTCATCAGGTTTCTAATGATATAATGATACATTTCCACTAAACGAAGTCCTGTGGCAAATCTTCTGAGAAAATAGTATATCATACGGTGCAGAGCATTATATATCATATCAGCATTATCTGATTATTAAGAAAATTCCGAGAGAAACATTTATCTTCCTGATAGCATTTGATCAAAAATGTTCGTATACTTTTTATTACGTCTATTGAAAAAGAGATAGTGCGCAATATGCTTTAAATGCATTCATTCAATCCTTTAAATAAAATATACTTTAAAAGAACATTTAGACACCATCTCAATTAATAACAAGTATCTATACTAAAAAAAGGATGACTTCATAAAGGCGTTAATATTGGTCATATTCCTCTGTTTCGAGAAAATCGTATGTAATATTATGCTTCTGCAACGATACAGTAAAATCGTTAAGATTATTGCGGAACTACACGGTTTTATCAGACCTTGATTTCATTCATATTTTTTCAAACTTTTAATCTTTTACGTACCGTCTGAAGCAATATCAGAATAAGTTTAATCTTAATGAGCTTAATTTGAAAACAGATTATCGCCCAAACGGTTCCTGGAAGATTTCAAGTTTGGTGACTGGAAGTGCAGCTCTTCGCATTATCTAAGATTTTCAACTTCAGAGCACTGCGCTTTTGAATTTTTACCATTCTTCGCAGCGGAGATTTTATCTACGGCGTAAAACTTGAGCGGGTAATTTCACAGCTACGATTTTAAGACAGGTTAATTAGAGCGATAAAATCCGGAGCAGTAATTACGTAGTTAATTTAATTTTTAATGCATGTAACTTTGTTGACCGAGTTTTGGAAATTCTCGGTGAATGCCCCAGATGTGTTACAATTAAGCCCCGTTGCGAGTACGTATTCTTCCATAATTAAAACATGTAGCTCAGCTAACTTAATGAAAACGAACTCAGAATAAATGCACTGTATTGAATATTCCGCAAAGGCTCCTTGAGATGCCGCCTCAATCTATCCATCGCTTGGAATGATTTCATTTACGTGTGGGTGAAAATTTAGGATCCTTTATGCGAACAGAAATTTCTCAAACGCTTATGGTATATACTCAATTAATGCTCAAGATCATTAAAAAATCACAGGTATTCGTTAATAGCGATGCATTTCCATGCAACAAATGTAGATGTTCAGGCTTTAGCTAGTATCGTAACGATCCTTCAGATTTTAAATCAGAAAATTGACTATTCGCAATTAATACTTACATCGCTGCACCGTTGCCGATATTTACTCTTTTACTCAATGTAATTTGAAAAAGAAATATGTGTAGTAACTGAACCGAAAGAAGCAAATAGAAGTTTGAATATGTTAGATGAACTATCATTATGATGCGTCTGAACCACGAAAAATCAATATTAGAGAGACTGCACCCAGTAGTAAGTTGCAGAAGTGTTAAGTGGATACGTTAAATAAGGAACGAAATAAATTTTAGGTGATACCTCGATAAGTCGTGCGTCTAGGAAAAACCAAAAGGGTAAATGGACGTGGAAAATGTCCAGACGGGGACAGACCTGGATCTTCCAATTCCACAGGCGTTGCTGTAGAATACGTAGTAGAACACGGGTCGTGGTTATGTTAGACTTCTTCCATTTTCGTTTTTATGAAGGAAAGGTTGTACTTCACAAATAGCAGATACTCAAATTAGATCAAAACCAGAGTGGCTACTTCCATCTGATACCGTGTGGGTGATTTCTTTGGCGATGTTTTTGTGCATATTAGCAATAAAACTCTTAAACCATTGCTATATTCTATTAAATTTACCGTGGAGACCAATCAAAGATGATAGTAGTAAAGCTACTCACCTTCGATCGGAATCTAAATTGTTGGACTTAAATGTAATCTCCGAGTCGCTCGTTGTATCTCCAGAGTTCCGTGAGTAATCTCTCTCTCAACTCTGAGTCGACGCATTTAATATACTGCTTTTCTTACTATATCGATATGAACCCCTCAGGGCTCTAAATAATATTTATAGAAGAGGATTCAAGTTTGGAAGTCGACTGAAGGTGAATAAAAATTGCAAATTAAAATTTACTTCTACAGTACTAGAGAATGAATAAAACAGTGCATTACAATTGGCAACACAGAGAAAAAAGAAACCGATTTCTCATTTGTCATGGAGATAAGATGCGTCTCTAGGCTATCAGGTAAGTTGCTTTAATCTGCTCATGTTTGACTGATCTCCCTCACTGCGCCCTAAAGGCGTGATAATTCTTGCTACGCCTTCTAATCCGCCAAGATATATCTAATAAGACGTAGTTATGTAGCAAAATCGCCAGCAATGGGAGTAGCAAAAGAGAGACAGTAACTTGAGTGAGTTGCCTTCCAAGAGAAGGTTTCATTTGGAAAAGCAATCGTTTTCAGCAAACAATAAAGCTAGAATACGAGGAAACGGTACAAAATATATGTAAATGGGATATTTTCCTGTACGACGAAGACTTTGAGGCATGGTAGTCTTGAAGATAGTACTGGAGTAATGATGGATGGGAGGAATAGCACATAAAACAGGTTAGTTTAGGAGAGATAGATGATGGACAGTTCTAGGGTGTAAGAGAAAGAAGCAATTGGCCAAACATTGAGTCCAGTTTTTGGTCCTTGTATGAAATACACCATAAACAGTTTAATTCCTCTACCTTCAAGGATTTACTCGTAAGTACAGGTAGTGGATACGTTGTAATTGATAAGATTCAAATTTTAATTCAATATGACGGATTCATTTTGACTCGTCCAGTCAGGACTGCATTTTCTCCAGCTATTAGTTTGATGAGAATATTTGTGGTAAGTGGGGATAAAGTACTCTTACAGCTTCATAAATACCAAACTTCTATCGATGAATGTGAATTAGTCCCACACTTTAAATGGCCTGATGAGGAATTAATCTCAAAGCGAATTATGTAATTTGCGGAGGTGGAATTAAACTTTTGCATCGCGTTTAAGAAACGGAAAAGGCATGTTTTTATTATAATTTATGACACGGAAACAAACCGTGAGGATTCATGATTCTGGGTGATTTTTCAGGCTTAAAATTTGATTTTAAAACTTAATTAAGCTATTACTTTGGAACTTTACTGAGACCGAGATACTTAAGCTTCAATTACGCTTTTTCCTTTTATCTTCCACGTGGCCATTAACGATGACCTCATACCTCCCGAGGTTCCGTTTTTAATTAACAGAGTTTTGCATATTGATTACAATTTCAACGAAGGAAAATTGCGTTAGATCAAAACGATTTAGAAAGCCTCCGGAAGTTTCCTTTTTTGGGGATATTCATTTCGTGGAGAAACTTCTACAATGTCAAATTATTAATAGCAGATTGAGTTAAAGAGTTTTAGGCATAACACTCAGAATTTAAGGGTAATTTATACAAAATATGCAAACGGCCTCAATTTTTTCGTATAAATGATGTACATTTATAATTCTACAACCCTTCCACCAGGGGTGGAATTGTAATTAGGTGCTAGCTCAGGGCCCTATCCACATGGGAGCTCTCGATAACACTGTGTAAATAAATCATAGTATGTAAAATGCAACAAAATATTGATGTTTTTCGTTGCAAGAAATAATTTTATATTTGTCGATTAAGTCTACATAATATGTTTATAGAATATGTTGCATTGTTTATGTCATTATATAGTATAAAATCTGTCCATCATTCTTTGTAATTTATAGAAGTCATAGGTATAGTAATTTAAAACTTGTTTATTTATTGTTGCCTGAAGCGACTGAAATTTATATGGATTGCTTATTCATGTGTTTTATGAAAACATTCGAATTTTAACTCGTGATTCCTTGTGGGGGCCTCAATCAGACCTTTCTCAGACCTTCGAAGGTCTCATCACTGATTTGGTGTGTAAAGTATGCATGTACAGTGGCTGAAGAAATTAACGCAAAATATTTCGCGCGCCAGATGCGGCATCAACAGGAACTTCTCGGGAAAGCACTTTCAAAGACCGACTTACAATGCTGAGGAAAGCATTGTCAACCTGAAATATTCAAAATGATCAGCAGATCTCACGTGAAAAGGAGCCTAATTCAAATTAATTATTCGTATTTACTTTCTTTCGAATTCATCTTCGTAAACCATTCAAGCAATCTATCAAGTCGTTCGTCGTGATGATTTCAGCATTTCTCTTTCACAAGTACATATAATACCTATAGACCGAGTGGTTCAATATATTTTAATTCCTATTTATCTATAATATATGCTGAGATCTTTATCTGCCCATTAGTAATAAAGGACAATAGTATGACATGTGACTGTGGTGTGTGTTATCTGTGATTGACTTTCAGAGGCCAATTTGCATTACACTTCCTGGCCCTTATTCACCTAAGCAATTAAAATCGATCAGCCCCCAGAACAAATACTAAAATATATAATCAAACGCACGATTTTAGTTATTTTAATTGGCTATCACTTAGAAATGTTAACAAACATCTTGCTTTGTCTGAAAGTCTTAAAATGTAATGTGATGAAAAAACGACCAAGTTTCGACAATGAGGGTCATTCGTGGAAACACGACACCTGGTTAGTTAGTGATTGAACGAACATATTTTTGTGGAAAAAGTACGACACTCTTCACGACGCCTATGACTGTGCATTCAATTTTTTCAATTGACAATATTTATTTACCTTAAAGAGTGTTCATTTATGTGTCATCCAGTTACATTCAGCATCATTTACTCTTCATATATTTTTGTCATTAAAGCCCGAGCCGTGTGCAAGCACTCATGTCCATAGCAAAGATAATTCCTCTTAATCAGCCTTCCGTTTTCCTAAGTTTGGCAGATTACACGCGAACACCGAAATTCCACTGCATTACTTCTAAGCCGCTTCAAGTCTTTTGTCTCCTGGAATTTGAGCGAAGTATTTTAGCGAAGGGACCCCAATTACTGTCGTCACTTAAAAAAATAATAGCCACCGAAGACAATAACGGATCGATGTCTGAAGTCGCTTTGGCGTTGATGACGTACGCGGAAATGATGCTAATGAGATGGAGGGGAGAAGAGTTGAAAATGGAGAAAAAATATATAATTGAAAGATGAGGTCTCCGGTGTCGAGGGCCGATTGTTGTGGTGGTCGTTCTAATTAAGGACCCAACCGAACAATGCCACGTCAATAACTTATCTTCAGCTCTTCGAAGACAAAGGATTAGTTGATGCGTGCGAGGCACAAATTACAAGCATTTGTTTGCTCGGGTTCGTTCCAAACAATTGCCTCCGAGAATGGAAAACAATTGAAGGTGATGAGAGCAAATTATATATTTTATTAAATACCGCGATATAGTTTTGTGTTTTCCAAGTGTGGTGGATTGAGGATCATCAAAAGGTCAAGTGAAGCGTGTCATTCTTCGTGGGCTCACGAGGAAGAATTTATTCTATTTTTGCACCATTAACCCAGAAATATCCTGGTGTATATGTATATAGAACTGAAACGAAACAAGCTGAAGTAAGGACGAGGGTTCTCAAGTTAAAATAGGAATAGATTCACTTGAATGGTTTGCGCAATCTCGCAGAATTTCCGCAAAAAATTCAACAGTGTTTGAAGGAATAAAAACGGCGGGGAAACTAATGGTGGATTTCTTTTAGGAAAGAACCATTCACTTGGGAAAATCAATTTGAAGTAAACTCATTCATTTAAAAACAGTTATTTGAGATACCTCACAAGGGTATATAAAAATGAAGATACATGATATAGAGGGGAAAAATGTTAACTTGGTTGAAAGCCCCAGCAAAAATACTTCAAGATAAAAAAATGATAATTGTTTTACACAGACCAAGAAAAATGTTTGGTTTAATTTAAATTTAAATTTGTAATTCAAGGGTTATTGCTGTTGAGTGAAATTGAAAATTGAGCTGTGACAGTTCCTGTTTAGCTATTGAATAGACTTATTTCTTTAGATTTTTTATGTATATACTTTTAATTGCCTAGAATCAAAGTCGATCAGAGAATGCGATATTTAGAGGCAAAGAAATCAAAGTTTAGGAAAGCATATCGAGGAACATGTAGGCATCAACTTTTATGAAAAATGTGAGAATGTAATTGGCTTTAAAGGGAGAGGAAGAGGGAGTAAAAGGTGGTTTTAAATAGCGATTTACATTTAAAAAAAAAGAATGAACGTAGCTTTGAGAATTAAAAGGGGAAACTGAAAAAATAATCTGTGTATCTGCTAGGGAAATATACTCGTACGCCAGCGAGTAATCTTTGCAGGGTAGGGTAGTATTTTGTCGTCGTACGTAAAAAAGTCCAATGAAGAGCTTACTCGAGAAAGACAAAGTATTAGTGACACGTATATATGTATATGCTTTGTTTTCTACAAGTGGTGTAATATATTTGCAATTACGTCGCGATGCAGTACAACACAAAACCACTTTTTGGGTAAAAGAAGGACTAGAAAGTCTCATTCTTTATTTAAACTTACAATTAGTGGAATATAATACGAAATATATGAAGTACATTCAATGTAAACAAGAATATAAAGTACAGGATATACATATGTTTAAGAAACACAGTTGCAGTGCAAAAGAAATAAGGAAAGCAAGAATGGCGTTGTAGAGAAAAAACTGATTATTTTGATCATTGTAAAATATTTCCATTGTAGAAGAACACCCATACAAGGAAGAGGTGTGTGAAAACCCTGAAAAAGTCGTTGGTAGGAGTATAACTTCTAGTGACAGTAATGTGATGATGATTTACTTGTGTAAGGGATATTAAAAATTATATTTACTTTCAGTATTAATTAAACAAAGAAATCCCGCTTAAATACGCCACGGAATCTCGGAAAATGCCACTGTCACTGTTACTTCAGATCCAACAAATTGGTAAAACTGATAGTTTACGAAATATTCGTTAGTAGAAAATTTTCTTAGCGAAAAAATATTTAAATTTATCGTCATTGATAAATTCAACTTCTTTGATTCCTCATTTGTTTGAATATTTATTTGTCGTATCTTCAGAAATGGATTTCATCCACCTCGTTTCTTACAACTTTATCCACCATCTTAAAAATAAACCTTCCCCCTGCGACGGTGATTTTGTTTGCCTCATTTCGCACCTTGCAACGGGAATGTCTCGAAAAGAAACGACATTTCTCAGTCTTCGAAAAGTTGATAAATATCTCCTCCTAGCAGTTGAGGAAAGTTGTACGTTGGACTCACAATCGCCTTTTTTCACTTTATATTAAATGAAGTCTCTGAGAAGTTTTGAGGAGTAATAGATTCGAATGTGATTACGCGGCGAAGGGATCTCCAAATTGACTGATGCAGATGAGTCTGCGTGAGAACTCCGCATCTTCTTCTTCTTCGTGCTTCAAATCAGGAATTTGTTGGAAGCGATTTTCTCGCTGACTTTGCTCTTCTCGTGATCTTAACCGGTTCGTCCTCTCTCTTCACTGTGGGTAGAGGCGCGTCATTTTTGCTGCAGATGAGATCTGTGCAGAAACATGAAACATTCGCAGACCTCTGAGGATATTGAAAACCGTTCTTGATGTCGACTGAAATTGGACTTGACGAGATGTGTCGCTCAAATCAAGCGTGAAGCACGGCGAGTATCCTTTATCGTGGATTCCAAAATTTCCATTTTGTTGCTCCCTCGTGATTGTCATATTCGAGTCATAAACGAGCGAATAGTGAAATATAAATTCATTAATTTGATCAATAGACCAATGAGATGGGAGACTGTGACCCAAATGATTATCGTTGTGAAATTTCCCTTCTCTCGGTACTTGTCCGATTGTATGATCGCACGTTGATGACTCTTATTTCTAATTGAAGACAATTGAAGACAATTATTTCTGATTTAATTCTGGGAAAGAAATAAAGACATTTCTTATGGGAGTCTCTTGAGAAACAAAAATTTGAATCCTCGGTAATTTTGTATAAGTACGAAAAATTTCAGTAGTCGATTAGGTCCTGCTATGAATCTTATAATTTATCGTTGTTATCGGTAAGTTATCTTTCAATTAAATAAGCTATGCATATCTTAGGGGAGTTGCTATCATCAGATAAAGAAACACCCGACAGTGACCGAAGTAGATGAAGCACAAAAAAGGGTTCAGTTGCCAAGGAGATTTTGTTTTTAAAAAGCAACAAATATCGAAATCGTTCAAATATCGAAAAAAAGGATTTCAGGATCGAATCCTGAAATATTGTAATTTTCTTTGATAAACAGTCTCTGTACGCATTCGTATGATAACAGAAAGGTTATTTCGTATGATTATCTAAAAATTTAACATCCTTCGCAAAGAACCATTTATCATGCCGGTAACGGTAAAATTTAAAGTGGTTGATTGATTTTCATAATTTTATTTTGAATCAAAATATCCTAAATTCGTAATGGCAATGGAGTAGTTATTTTCATTAGGCCAATCATTATTACTCGTAGGTTAAGTAAGAAAGTTCCTCCATTTCACCCTTTTCCCGATATATCGGATTTCGATATCTATTCCCGAGCAAAAGGCCTAGTTAGATGGCAGATTTGAATGAAATTTGCGAAAGTAAAATCGAAAAATTCTATCGAGTTTATAGAATGTGAAGTCAGATATTGATTTCCAAACAAGAGTAGCTGCACATTGTCCCTTTAATTTCCTTTACCTAGTGTCGCCCTCTCCCATTTGCCTCATAACCTACTTATTCCCTCAACTACATTGCTCTTTCCTCCTCTAAATTCCCCCTCACGAACGCCACCCCACTCTCAACTTTCCTTAATACTCTTCCTTTAACATCCCTTAACTCTAATCTGCATCTTTGGCTCATGGCGCATATGTAAATGAGATAATACCAGACCAAGTTCAGCTTAAAATTTACACTAGTGACTCATTTTCTTGAACTCTTAGAAACTTGGTAATCTTTTTCTTAAGCGAAACAGAAAATTGCCTTCAATCACCGATTCTTAATTAAGATCTATCCTCAAAAGACTTATATGTCCGTCATCCTCAAGTAATATGGCAGTTGATGACATTAATGTGCAATAAATTGTCCACATTTGCTTATGAAGGCTATAATTCGGTATGAGTGTTAATTAAAAAAGTTGAAACTTGTGGAAGAAATACAAAGGTCTATCGTGAGATCGTATAATCTCATGCCATATGAAATGCACATAAATGTTATGTTTAAGTTTATATGTGTATAGATTTAGTAATGAAACTATTTTCTCCCAGAAGTTCGGTATATCAAATGTATCATTTTATATAAACTATTACATCCATTACATGTAGAATAATTTTATATGTACAGAGGTTGTGATTCATGTCCATAGTAAACTACAAGCATTAAAGACATTGCTGAATTTGGACAAATAGACACCGAGAAACAAGCAAACATGTGAACTACCATCCACTACAGAGGATTCCAACTTCCAAAATTTTAGAAAATTTTCGATATACCGTAAAAATATAAACACCTTTGTTTACGACCTTTGAAGCTTGCTGAGAGTAAAAAGTGAGTAGACGCTATTTCCCTCATTTCAAAAAAGTTTCCAACAGAATCCCTAAGTACATATTAATTTGAAAAATAAAATTAATAGTTGCTAATATGGATATGAATTAATTGAATAGGTCAAGAATTGCGTCTATGAGGGAGAACAACAAGTAGTACTTGATGGTGTTAGTTCGGACAAAGTAAAAGTTACCTCAGGTGTACATCAAGGCAGCATATCTACTCTTCCTGAAACCTGTCAATGAATAGAGCGACAATATTGATAGTAATGTAGGATGTTTGTGGATGACTCGGTAATATATGGAGAAATATTAAGCGACGAAGGTAGCATTTCGCTTTCAAACGATTCTGCTCATAACCAAAGGTGGTTCGAAAAATGGCGTATCATCGGGTACCGATGATGATAGCTGTAAAGCCAAAACCGGCAGAGTATTAAAATCGCGTGGAAAGTACTAAGTTCTATTTTCTCATTTATTAAATGGCGTTCCACGAAGTAAGTTCTAGTCATCTTGATTGCTCTTAAGTTAATTTCTTCGAAAAGATACAATTGCGTCAGAATTACCTTTTTTAAAATAAGTGAAACGAATATAAATGAAATCGAGTCAGTTGATTATCTTGGAAACACTCTTACATATGACTGAAACTGGAACAAACCCAGATTCCGCAAGAGAATCTCCTGAAATATTTGGCTTTATAAAGCGCATCTAGCTACGTAATTACCCTGTAAACCGCCTTCCGGCGTGTGACGGGGTCTAAACTCCCTGTATTCCAACTACCATTTTGGCTTTTGGTTGTTAACATCAAGCGTTCGAGTTATCTCTTTAGCTTTAAAGTGCATACATTTATGGAAGACGCAATCGGCATTATCCGTCCTCACTTCGGTCGATCTAAAAATGAGCGTACAATAAGAGAAGTATATGCAAGGATAAAACTTTTTAAGGATTCATTCTTTACGCGAACGACAAACGAAAAAAAATGAGCTAAAGAAGTAACTCAAACGCTTTGTGTTTACAATCCCTTCCACACGCCGAAAGGTAGCGCACAGGTATTGATGTAGATGTAGTAGAAATCTCTAGATATCGTATGGGATGCGATACAGTGAATAGTAAGTATCTTTCCCAAGTTTGTCTCTTCGAAAAATAACCAATATTTCTCACAGGGAATTTACAGAAAGTATTTCTTTCGATCTCCCGGACTTTCTTTATTCGCTTAGTTAATTTAGAAGAAACCATCGAATTTATTGATGGTACTAAAAATCGATGACGAAATGGTTAGTGTGTTAGACTTCTTACACAGAGGTCCCGGGCTCGAATCCCAGCTAACTGGGTTTTCCCACCTTAGGGCATGGGTGATTCGGTTCGTCCTTTGTTTCTCTGATCGTTGGAAAAACTGAAACGGGTTTAATCGGAGGGTTCCTGTTTCCGTAAAAAATAGCAAAAAATAAATAAATGGGGGTGGCCACAGAAGCGTAGGCGCTTTCAGAATATTAATAGATCTCCATTTTTTCTCAATATTACCTAGTCGTCGCCATTGATCAAACCTCTATTACGAATCAAAAATTCGCGTCATTTTGAGATATATTTTTCTTTTGAATCCAATGGCTTAGGAAAGTTCTCGAGTTCGCTAAATCGCTCCATCAATCTTTTATCCACTCAATAAATTCTTTCCATCAATAATCATCCATTTCAACTTAACCTTCCTTCTTTTACCTGTCTCTTTCTATTTGTGAAGCGTTTTATCTCCATCTGTTTACCGCATTCTTGTATCCTTTTCCCATTATCTGGGATTCTAGAAGGAATTTCTTTCCTGCAGATTCCCTCCTTAATTTATCCTCGCCCAAAAGCGCTGCCTAATTTGTCGGAAAAGTGATTTAAGACGAATACGTTCAAAAATGTTTTAGATTAAAGTGTTTTCTATATCCAATAGCGTTTTTTATACCAATACCAATACTTCAGAATGGGAAGAATTTTTACCATGCTTGTCTAAGTTATCCTATGTTAAATGAATTACAGTAATATATCATAAAAAGAACTCGAAATAAGAGTCCTAAGAGGACGTAATGAAAGCATCGTTCTTTCAAAATATAGGCAGGCCTCATTCAAGAAATATAAATTATAACTCGACCTAACTTTGGGTAAAGTAGTTGAATTTTTGGTTAAGTTTTTAAATCTATTCATCTCTAGATACTCAGAAGAAGACATTTATGACGCCGAAGGAAAAGGAATTTCTTTTCGAATTAACATTACCATTAACATCGTGTGGTGTAACATACACCACAAGTGAGCACTGTAGGATTAACAATACTATCTTATCTTAGAATTGATTCGACTTACGTCTCAGTGGAGTAACGCTAATGTTAATTACGGTGATTATTCTTTCAATAGTGATTTACGTGGGATTGTTGAACTCCCGTCAAGCGGGCCTTAATCACTCAATAATTTATTTTAAACTTAGGTTTAAATTCCTCGAGTATTACTGTTGTAAAATACACGAGCTAAGTTCAATAATCAAGTTAGGCGTATTAGGGAGAGATCGTCAAAAAAACTTTGTTTAATTATCGTGTTTTTCATATAAACAAAATTTCGAAGCAAAAACTATATTCCATAAGCACAATGAGTCTATTCAATTTGCCTTCTCATCGTGCTTGTTTTGATTTTATTGGACCATTATTTTTAATTAGATTTTGGAAAGGAATTACAGCTTGGGAGTGATAGAAACGACCTTTATATGCATTTCGTGCAGACGCCATTCCGAAAGACGATGGAATACTCTTTGGAACTACCTTTCCAACCAAATGAGCGACACTGTTAGTATGAAATCAGCCCAATCCCCATAAATGAAGTATGCGAAATTGGTTTAATCAATGGACGATAAATAAATATACGAATAGAATAAAAGATAATACTTTATCGATACAAAATCATTGTAGCGCTAACAGAGCTAAGAAAAAATCTGTTAGCAAGTTGGTACCCTTCTTTTAAATTACAGTTATTACATTAAAATGTGTAAATTTGAATAATACGTAATATTATACATAAAAGTAGCATGACACATAGGGATAACATAATAGATAAAATGGAAAATATATATAGTATAGAGATTACCATCTGTGCAGGGATACACATCACATTATATATTTATATCAAAATCTTAAAAGAACTCTTTTATTGAATAGTAAAATTTGTCAATTAATAAGTTTTTGATGTTTTCTTAGAACACAACATGGTTTGTCTTATGAAAACTGTTAATTTGTTATAAACTCTTCTTCCCATATACTTGGGACTGTTTTCAAACAATTTAACTTATGCTTGGGATATTGCGGACGGACAGATAGGAAACTACGCAAATCATGTTAGTAACGCTCATCCATATCCCAAGTAAGGCAATCCTTCGATTTAAAAATTTAAAATTCGGCATTTCAAATGTTGTTTCTCGGTTCATTTTTCACGGTGATGGACCAAATGCGAAGCTGCGCTTGTTTCAATTTCATCCCCAATAGACTTCTTTATCCCTTTCTCCCCTCACTACCTATCCATTACCTTCCGATGACCAATGGCCCCTTTTTTTCCATAAACCCTTCCTCTGATCCAGTGCATCAATCTTACACTCTTCCCAATATCCTTTCAATTCATTCTCCTTTCTATCCATAAGTCTGAAATTCTTCCTTTGGCTCCATTGCGGGCAGTGCCGTAGTTCTTTTGAAGTGATCTTCGGAGCCCGGTTTAACCGTTAACTGGAATAATGCCGAGATAAAAAAGAAATTTCTAGGAATTGACTTAGAATTTTGATCTTTTCGTATTTAGAAGAAACGAATCAAGAAAAAATCGAACGATATTAGGAAAAGTGAAATGTGCATCTCGCTTTCCTTTGGGAATAATATTTATTGGACGATTTTGTGTGTTACAGAACATTTCTTCATTTTTTTATCATTTCTGATGCTACCTATAGCGATTTGACTAAAGGATACCTAACTATTTTAGATTGGGCCATCACAACTCTAATGATGTTTTGTTGATCGTTCTGCCCTCTACTAATACAGAATAATTAAACTCAATTTTTCTTGTGAAATTTTATTGGAATTTTATTTTAAGATGACAGTTGAATTATAGAAATTGCTTCTGAGATTAAAGAAGTAACTCAAACGCTTTGTGTTTACAATCCCTTCCACACGCCGAAAGGTAGCGCACAGGTATTGATGTCCCTCGTGATTGTCATATTCGAGTCATAAACGAGCGAATAGTGAAATATAAATTCATTAATTTGATCAATAGACCAATGAGATGGGAGACTGTGACCCAAACGATTATCGTTGTGAAATTTCCCTTCTCTCGGTACTTGTCCGATTGTATGATCGCACGTTGATGACTCTTATTTCTAATTGAAGACAATTGAAGACAATTATTTCTGATTTAATTCTGGGAAAGAAATAAAGACATTTCTTATGGGAGTCTCTTGAGAAACAAAAATTTGAATCCTCGGTAATTTTGTATAAGTACGAAAAATTTCAGTAGTCGATTAGGTCCTGCTATGAATCTTATAATTTATCGTTGTTATCGGTAAGTTATCTTTCAATTAAATAAGCTATGCATATCTTAGGGGAGTTGCTATCATCAGATAAAGAAACACCCGACAGTGACCGAAGTAGATGAAGCACAAAAAAGGGTTCAGTTGCCAAGGAGATTTTGTTTTTAAAAAGCAACAAATATCGAAATCGTTCAAATATCGAAAAAAAGTATTTCAGGATCGAATCCTGAAATATTGTAATTTTCTTTGATAAACAGTCTCTGTACGCATTCGTATGATAACAGAAAGGTTATTTCGTATGATTATCTAAAAATTTAACATCCTTCGCAAAGAACCATTTATCATGCCGGTAACGGTAAAATTTAAAGTGGTTGATTGATTTTCATAATTTTATTTTGAATCAAAATATCCTAAATTCGTAATGGCAATGGAGTAGTTATTTTCATTAGGCCAATCATTATTACTCGTAGGTTAAGTAAGAAAGTTCCTCCATTTCACCCTTTTCCCGATATATCGGATTTCGATATCTATTCCCGAGCAAAAGGCCTAGTTAGATGGCAGATTTGAATGAAATTTGCGAAAGTAAAATCGAAAAATTCTATCGAGTTTATAGAATGTGAAGTCAGATATTGATTTCCAAACAAGAGTAGCTGCACATTGTCCCTTTAATTTCCTTTACCTAGTGTCGCCCTCTCCCATTTGCCTCATAACCTACTTATTCCCTCAACTACATTGCTCTTTCCTCCTCTAAATTCCCCCTCACGAACGCCACCCCACTCTCAACTTTCCTTAATACTCTTCCTTTAACATCCCTTAACTCTAATCTGCATCTTTGGCTCATGGCGCATATGTAAATGAGATAATACCAGACCAAGTTCAGCTTAAAATTTACACTAGTGACTCATTTTCTTGAACTCTTAGAAACTTGGTAATCTTTTTCTTAAGCGAAACAGAAAATTGCCTTCAATCACCGATTCTTAATTAAGATCTATCCTCAAAAGACTTATATGTCCGTCATCCTCAAGTAATATGGCAGTTGATGACATTAATGTGCAATAAATTGTCCACATTTGCTTATGAAGGCTATAATTCGGTATGAGTGTTAATTNAGCAAATTGATTAACGAGTTCTGAAATAAATGGACGGCCACTGTATCGTCCTTAACGCATTCAGATATGCAAACGAAGGATTTACAGGTGACTTTACCTTCTTGAATGCCATAAATTACGAATGGATGTACAGTTTCCTGATTGTTATTCCAATGAAACCCGGGAGCTTCGTCTTGCAAAACAAAGGCATAATTTTCGGAAAAAGCGCAGACTACTACATACTCTCCTTCTGTTACACTATTCTTCATTTTTCTAAAAAACAACTGTTGCTGTTGAGCGATGAATCCATGGTTTTTTAAAGAAGTCAATTTAAAAAGGAAATCATCAATACATTCTGGAACCTCTTTTTGAAATATTTCCGGAGTAGTTCTAACAACAGAAACCCATTGGCTATAAATTAAATTATCAACTAAAGCCATTTCAAAAGCTTCTTGCAGCTGTTCACGTATTTTCATAGTTCCGGGGCATTCGTAACATATGCGAACGTAAAATGATGGCAATGGAGGATTGCAAATGACCCTGGCGACGCAATCCTGATATGTTTTTATGGGAAAATAGTCTTTCTCCGTTAATTCGGGTATTCCAGTGAAGTCAATCATTAACTTGATATTTTGGTGGATTGTGCACACGCAAACGCAAATTAAATGAGAATTTAATTCCTTCAGATTACTTAATATTAATCTTTTTTGAACATGCCCTTTCATTCCATTTTTCCGGGCATAATTCTTGATACTTGAAGTCTTTCGTAAAAGGCTTTCACGACATTTTTCGTTTCCAGCGGCAGAGAATTCCCTTTCTTCCTACAGGGACCTGACAAAAATTTACCTTCTCTGGTGCATTCCTTAGCTGTAGTTATCATATGCGTTGTAGCATAGAAATGTTCTTTGATTTTATTATACGACCAATTCTGTGGAAGGACAGTTAAAATTTTAATTTTGTGATCCCTATCTTCCGTTTCAGTGAACGCCCGTTTTAGGTTAATCAGAATGGAATTATCTCCGTCATCGTTGCCCTTACTTGAATGTATTGTAGCCTGATTATGAGGAAATAGTCGCCTAACACTTTTTTTGACCTTTTCAGTTTTTCTCTTATATATTTCGTATGACGTACTTTCTTCCTTGTAATTGGGGTTTCACCAATATGGGATAATGTTTCGTTCAGGTGCGAATGAGAGGCCTCTTGAATCACAGTAATATCTACTTCACTACCACTTTCACGTTCACTAAATATAGATGGTAATGATGATACACTTCCTTCACTGACATTGCCACTTGTCTTATGTACTGGTGTTGTTTCTCGCTCCTTTTTGTTCATCTTCTTTCGGCAGACGTCACAAATACGCATACCATGATGATGTTCAAAAGAAAGTCCCCATTTATGCAGCATTTCCTTCGAAACTTTTCTCAACTTATTGACCGGAATGCTCTTATGAGTGCGTCGAAGCGGATTGAAGCAGCGATCACTCCTACCCTTTGATTCCATCTATAAATATTTTTGCGAAACAACACCTTCCGTTAATGTAAATATTGAACAAATATCACTTAATGAATTTCTGTTCTTCATCCCTTTTAACTGAAGGATATGTATCTTAACCAATTCTTACCTTAATACGGTGAATATTCCTTGTAGAAGCGGTAAATATTTCTGCTAAATGTAACTGGTGTATCCCACAAGTACCACAGAACTCTGGACTGCTTCTAAAGTAATAACACACAGTTACTCTCTCCTGATCTGCATGCTAATAGAAAAACTTGCAAGAAGCTATCCCCGTATAGCTACCCGCATAAAGCGTGGAGTTGAGTCGCGTCCGCGAAGTTTATAAATAATCATTGTCATAGAATAGCATTCTACATATTAAAACTTATTGATTAGAAAAAATATACAGTTGTGATTGTCTACGAAGCTAACAGTGCGCTTATCATTTAATTAAGTGAGGACGTACCCGCATGGTGGGGTGAGGCGCGTGGGGCTGAGGCGCGTCCGCGACGTGCACCGCTAGGAACTATTAAATTTTACATTATGTTTGCATTGTCGTCCCAAATTTTAAAAATATGTTTCTTACAGTAAAAAGACTGCAGATTTTGCCAGTGTATTTTAAATTCCTGTGAGTTTTGGGTAAACTGGTTGAATGTTGTATTAAACAATTTATCGCAAATTTAAACAATGTTGTAAACAATATATGGTACTGTCAAGAATACATTTATAAAGATACATTCAATCCCTATCAAAAACTGAAAGAATAAGTTCTCTTATATGTTTCACTCAAAAGTTATGATCCTTCAAAACAATCCATGTTCGCCGATTTTTGCAAAAATTACGAAACTTTAAAAATTAATAACTTGGCGAAAAAAATTTTTAACGAGCTAAAACTTCGTCACTATCGGTTTCTCGAGGAAGTACGCAAGTATAAAAAATGTCAAAACTTTTAAAAAATAGAGGGCAATTTCTGTCCGATTTCACGTGGAATGACCCGTATACATTTTTTATCATTAAAAAGAGTACTCTAAAGATGATGTGAATGCCTCTTTTTCTTTCCGCGCATATCGTAAAACTGAATATGTAAGTTCCGAATTTATAGTAGCTGATCTTATTTAGGATTCAACATCATCTGTGCTAGAGAATACAACGGAAGGCAGGGTGCAAGCAAACAATGATTTATTTATTACTCTAAAGGAAACAGGAAGGCCCCAATACATCCATTTAAAATATTAATATTTACAAACCCAAACAGCCATTCCCTAACAGGAGAAATCCGATTAGCCGGTACTCGAACCCGGAACCTTGGGGTTGGAGTGCTAACTTTTCCGCCATCGAAAGACAAGTAAGGCAGTAGCGAAGCCGGGACATACCTAATGGGGGTTCGAGACAGAAAACGATAATATTCCTGCCTTACAAGGGCTGTTATAATCATGCATACTACATCTTACAAGAGATGTTAAAAATTTCCCTTCTAAAACATTAACTGGATAGGATGGATTTACACGGTTAGGTGTAAATCTCCTCATTGTTGTCACGGTCAATTCCCCAATCCGAGATTTCTTTGGGGGGGGGGGGGGGGGGGGTGGTAACCCTGAAAACCCCTTCCGCCATTAAAGCAAGGTAAGAGATAAGTCGATCATTATAATGGATTAAAAATCAAAGATTTGGCTTTACTAAGTTATCCATGTCGTTCTATACCCAGAAAATCACCCCATTCACATATTTGCCCAATTAACCATATCACTAACTGCCTCTCATAATCTAAGCTGGGTCTTCCACCATTAGCCTCCCTTCCAATACTGTCTTTAGCAAGCCATACTTCAAAGTGTGGCTGATAGATTTCTGTCCTACTTTACCATAGTTTCTCTCAGACTTCTATCTTCGTTTGCTTATCGAAAGGCTTCATTGTCATTTACTCGGTCAGCCAATTTTATTCTCACAAAGAAAATGGCAAAGGTGACTTTGTACGCAAAGGGTTTCACCAAGGAAATACCCCAAGGAAAAACGGACGAAAAAATGTTTCACAGGACAAGGAATCGAACCCGTAATCTTCCACTTTCCGGGCGGAAACAGTCTCCCGGAGCGGTGCGAGAGAAGGTTCTGGCTCGTTAATTTAATTGGGTAAATCATCCTCCTAGAAAGTGGGAGATTCCAGGTTCAAGTCAGACTTCTTTCTGTGCGTTTTCCTCGGAATTCTTCCAATTTTATTCTCATTACTCTGAATTTAAATAAGCGAAAGTAATAATGCTGCATAAATCAGCCTTTTCGCGTGACACCTAAAAGTAAAAGCTCTTGAAGTGATCCTCATTCTACTGCTTGAGATGCGCCCTTCTTTTGATACATTTGCATTTTTCTCCTTAAAAGCAAAGAGATTAGAAGCTAGGCTGCGATTGCTTGATAAATTTAGAGAAAGCACATTTGCGGAAGACGTATTTGGTATTATGCGACCCTCCTGCTATTTCAGCCGACCCGACAATGAGCGTAAAATAAGAGAAATAGATACAAGTAGTTTTAGGGACTCATTCTTTCCGCGAACGATACGCGATAACAGTTAGCTAAAGAGGTAACTCGAACGCTTGGTGTTTACACCCCCTGCGTGTAGCAAGAGTGTAATGCGACTTGCAGTGTATTTATGTGGAATTATGTAGATTTAGAAGTTTTTAGCAAAAAAATAAGTATAAACGGAAAGATTCACAAAAATATCGAAAAATCGCCACCAGGTAAGACATGAGCGGATAAGTATCAGTAGGATTGCCACCGACAAATCGTCCCAGGGCTTCATTCACTGATGCGGAGAATAATTGATTAGCGACGGAAATTATTCGAATGAATGGACTGCTTTGAATACAGTGTCTCCTTTCAAACGCCATTCAGATAGTGCGCTGCATTCACAGAATTTGTTTGGGGGAATCCCGTCCCTCCAGTCCTTCGGCTACTTTTCACTGATCCGCCTTCGGAAGCCTCTTCATAATTCTAGAAGATGACCTTTGGCGAAAATTATACCGGCGGTGACGTCATAATCGGCGGGGGCCTTAATGGAAGGCCACTCTTTTTCTCTCCGACGCAAGTTGTTCTCTTGGGCGGTGGAAGGAGAGACACAAGTCCTCCGATGAAACACCGTTCGGGGGAAATTGCGAGCCCTCATTCATTCCATTTCATTCTGCCACGAGGTGTATCTCTCGGCCTCATTCCCATACTACGAGGCCCTCCGCTACACTGGCGACAGTGGACAAAATTGGAACGAAAGGGGGATGGCGCTCACTAAAAGGTCGAGGGAATGGAAAAAAGGCAGCGCGCGCGCAAAGAGATCACTACCTGGTTCCAGCTCCGCTTGTCAAAACAAGTTACTGCTTCTTTTTTGTCGTTTCCTTTGTTATCTTTTTTTGCGGGAAATCGAGGAATTAGATTGGGATCGATAGCGGGAATAAAATGTTTGGAGGGATCCGCAGTGGAGGCCAATTTGCATGGAGGTGTAGGCAATCTGTTCCGTCCAAGGGAAACGGTGCGACCGGCGATGAGTTTCCGTGTCTGAGGAGTACACATTTCAACCGGTGACAGACCCTACTTCGCCCAATTTCTCGCCTTAACGGAAATGGATTTCCATCTCCCCACCGAGTTAATTTATCTCTCGAATCCATCCGCCCTTTGGTATTTTGTTCCGTGAATTTCTGAATATACCGTTAGCGGCGTGATCGAAATAAGCTGTTTTATCTGTACGTACAAAATGATTTAATTCAAATCTCTAGCAAATTATGAAAATTATGGATTTCCTTAATTTTATTAAGGAAAATTTCCTCCTCTTTTTATTGCATCATATTTATTTACATACATAAATTCGTAAAATCGTCTATATTCGGGGAAATTGGGGCTCAACAGTCCCATATTCCATTTAACGCTTGTCAAAGCAGTGTAAAAATACGAAAATATAACATGATATAAGATATAAAGCTACAATATACATATACAGTTTTAACAAGCTCAACGGAAATAATTTTAAATGTAGGAAATAAAGAATGGTTTTGTGGAGAAATAAACACTGATCTTGCTCATCACATAAAAATGTTTCTACTGCAGAATAACACCCCTAAGGAGGAGTGTGTGAAAAACCTATTAAAGTTGTAGGGAAGAGTAAAAGATAGAGACAGATAGATTACAGAAAGAATAGTAAAAATTACTAAAGTTGTAATCGTATACAATGAACATCAAAACATAGTTATTCTTAGTTAGTGAAATTTGGACTATTTACGTTAGTATCTGAGTATAATATCTTCTTAAAATTTGGTTTCGTTATTTTTCAGCTATACATAGTATATTTTTCTATGCGTTTAGAGCTTGGAAATGGAAAAGTATTTGTTTTAATATATCAGCTCTGCGGTTTCTGATTTGTTTTTTTACTGACATAACTTACTTTTTCTTGGAAAAACAATTTTTCTGAATAATTGTCTTATTTATTGTATTTGGAAAAATATCTCTTCAATAAAACGGCTTCATCACAGAACGTTAAATAAAACCACATATTAAATACAGCATGACCCAGGTTTCGTTGCCACTCTACATGATCAGGTGACAACTGAGACAATATAACAAATTAATTACATGAAACAGACCAATGAAATCGGCGAAAGTAAGAAGTTTTAACAGGAGACCCTTTCCTTGGTTTGTTTCCTGTGTATATTTTGTTTTTTGTCTCAATTGTCACATAATGTAGCTTAGCTACGAAACCTGGGTTGTGCTGTGTATTTAATGTGTGGTATTATAAAGGTTCTGTGATGAACTGTTTTGTATGAATGAATACCAGGAAGTGAATCCTGAGTCCATATTGTTTATATGTTTCTTAGTTGTAATTTCTGAATTTTCATTAAATTCATAGCTGCAATTAAGTTTAAATACTATGAATATAAAATAAACTCGCTACTGTGATACCTGTGAATGCACTAACACTGAAAACACCCGAACCGTCTCAGAGGTAAAATTGGAGGTATAAATTCATACTGTTCTGGAATAATCATTCTTTCATCTTTTCTGTCATAGATAAAAGCATTCGTAATTCAGTTTTGTACCCGAAAAATTTGCTTTTTACACCTACATACTGACAATAACTCCATTTATGCTAGGTAATATTTAACTAAGCTTAAAGAATTTATTTTCTAAAGGCTTGATTTTAATGATGCTTGGTGGGAAAACGATATGTTTGATAGAAACGGAAATAAAAATTTTCCAAAAATCCAGGAAATGATGGCTGTAGAATAGGAGCAGTGCTAACACAAAGATGAAAGATAAATACTTTGTTAAGAATACGAGGAATGGAACCAAATGAACCCAGAGGCGACCAGATGACCAAGAGCGTAATTAATCAATGAAAAGGGAGGGACGGATGATAAAAGTGGAGGAACGAAGAAAAGAATCAATATTTATAGAAGACAGAAGCAACAGAAATCAAATGAATGAAATATCAAAAGGCAAAAGAGATGTAAACGTACCAACAAATGATCAGGAAGTTTAAATAAGGGCGCAACCAAAGAGTATAAACATAGTGAGAGGCACCCATTCCAAAGCAAAGTTTCCTCCCCGTCCACACTCGATCCCCACTTCCTCTACATTTCCTTTTCACGGAGGTTCTTCACGTCCGCCGATTGTATACTCTTGACCTCTTTCACCGGTCGGCCAAGGAACTCACGGGGATCTTTCCTTCGCAAAAATGACGAAAGAGCCCTTTTTCCACACTCACCTTTTGTAATATTTGATGATTCCGGGAAATAAGTCTTTTGTGTAATTTTCATTATCGGAAGCGTTTCCTATTAGCCGTTAATTGGCTCGATATTTTCTTTTCCCCTTTCTCTTTTCTGTCAGATATTGTTGTAATTTACTCACAAGACAAGTAAAATCATGTAGCGAGGGTTCTTTGATTTATTAGCTAATGAAAGTGATTCAGCATTGACGATAGATAATTTAATTTACAAGAATTTCTAGAATGTTGATTATTTAATGCGAAAAACTTGCCAACGGACTACAGTAGAAAATTATTGTTACAAGAAATTTGCAGATGGATGAGTTGTGACTAAATAGTGAATCTTGGGTGAATTAAATGAGCAAGAATAAACAGAATGATTTTCTGAGGGGATCACTTAAATGAATTTAAAATATGGAGAAGTTTCCTTTGCGTATGATTTTATTATTATTTTAATCTTTTGGGTATCACCGCTAACTGTTTCGACGACACATTTCTATAATTCTCCTTTTCTTCCGTTGCCTATGTTAGAGATATCAATTAAAAGGTGAAAACTGCATCGAATATAAGGGGTCTTTGGAATCGAAAGATCCATATCCACAGGCAATGAAGTCTGCTGTAAAAGCTGTTATTTACTAGTGTATGATTGGGATAAATCTCCTGTATTTATTACTATCTTCAAAAGTAGAGGGAAAAAGTATCTCAACTGCTTTCTGATAGTACGCCTAGATTGTTTACAACTTGCAGGATTTTAGTTATCCATAGGGGCTTCCATACAGGGACCAAGTGGTCTGAGTGTTCGATTTCGGCGAAATCGGTCCCGGGTTCGTTTACCGGTGGGGGTCAATATGTGCGAAATGACCTTGGTTGTTGAAGCACTTAAAACAATACTATACTACCAGTAACCACTTCCATGTGCTCAAAGTGAATATTTTATATCTTGAGAAAAGCGTAAAAGCTCTTAGGGGATAAATACATGGGAATGGGAATTTTTTAATCGAGGAATTGAATGTAAGGATAAATTCACTGAATACATAGACGTGGAAAAAACTACTCCATGGCAAATGATTGGGGGCTTATAAACCGAATGGTGGGACGATGAAACGCCACACAAACGCTGAAGACCAAGGAAATATAATGGAAATGCGACTTACGGTGCTTACTCATTCATTATCTGAACATTATTGGCTGTTTATATATCCTAAATTCTTTATAAATTGGTGATATGGTGCTTTCCTTATATCTTTTTTATCAAAAGAAAATTACAGATATTATTAAAGTATAAATCGCTCGTAAGAAAGAATCTCATTACTAAAGAAGCGTAGCTAAATTCACATGATCGAAAGTCTCTATTATCAATATTTGTTTGGGCTAAAGCGAATAACTATGTGCAGTTCTTGTAACTAAGTAGAGAACATAAGAAAATTTTTTAAATGTTTATAATCTGTGTTGTTGTTACGTAACGGGCTGATTAAAGCTCGATCATAATACGACGAGAATTCTCTGATACGTTCTCTGTTTTAAATACCGGAATTTCGTTCAAACGATCATTTTAGTTTATGACCTTTGGGCTTCCTGTCATCCTGCATGCCATTCACAGAGCACCGCCATTTCGCATTGACGTCAGCGCCGCACCGCTAATGTTTGTCACAAGAGCAATGGAAGATTGGGTCGTCAGTCGAAGAGAATTGATAGCATTCACATCAGATTGTCGTTTAGGAAATAAAAGGCGATAAATAGATTCGTCTGTCGCCGATTTAATGAAGTCTAATGGAATGCAATCACACTGAAAACTTCTGGTGAGGTTTCCAATAGTCACTGATTGCAAAAAGTAATATGCGTGCAATTATGCATCCTCGAACGACCATCAGATACTTAGATAATATAAGTAGTACCAAGAAGAATGAGGCTTACAGCAAAATCATAATAATTGTGGGAAAGGTTAAAAATATATTCCTTACAACGCGTTAGGTGGAACCTTTGCGGAAGACGTTATCGGTATACTCTTCTGCTACTTCGGCCGATCCGACAATGAGCGTAAAATAAGAGAGATAATCAAGTGGAAAAATGTATCTTAATCCTGAATTCTATTTCTTCCACGAAATACCTGCGGTAGTAATAAGTTAAAAATAAGTCGATCCATACGCCTGATCGATACGATCGGAGATCACACCCCCTGATACATGCCAATTGACGGACTACAGGGTATCTACTTCAGATATACCATTTTATTTTTGACAATGTTGGTAGAAGTACCCAGAAAAGTAGCTATAAAGTCGTTAACTCTTAAAAGATATGTCGCTAAAATGTAGCTAAGAAATTATAATGGCTTGAATTATCTTTTATAAACATTATATGAGTCCATACATGAAATGAATTAAACATATTATGAGCTTAAAGATCTTTATCAATAAAACAATACGTTTGTTTGAATTGCGTAAAAATACAACATGTTTAACTACGACAAAGTTGAGGCAATGCATATAATAGCACATGCTGGGCTCAGTGCTAGTTGTCACTGTATTAGAAATTAATTGAAAAAAGGCGCTAGATCAAGCAACAACCCGCTTAATTTGTGTCTGTCATAATTAGATCTTGGCAGAGAATCAAAGTTATCCTCTTATTTAAACTAAAACCTAATCACAAGAGTCCTTAGAATTTCATCTAGAGCCATTTTAGGAAGTTTATCCTGAATGTATTGTACCTACAAAATGTAACCTACTGACGTAACCGTATAATAAAACTATGGAAATAATGAACGATGAAAGGACTATGACGTCATGATTCATTTTAGATCATGGTATAACTGGGTTGGAGGTGAATTAAAAAAAAAGGAGTAGGAAGACGTCGATTGGTCTTTTAAAAGCTTTGGGTCAAGATGTACGCTGGATTCGTGAAAATATAACAAGTAGATTGAAAGCAAATGAGCGAATGAAAGAATCGAAGGAATCTGATAGAATATATCTTTAGCGGCGAAATCACTTAGAGGCGTAACGAAACAAAAGCAAAGGCCATAGAATAAGGTAGAAGAGAAAGATTTTGGACAATATTTAGAGGATTCACCTCTCAATATATAAAGGGCATTGCTGCACGGTTTCTTTTCCTTTGTTTTCATAGAATTGTCTAATTTGTTTTCTTGAGATAAATAGTGATAATTAGCAGAAAAGTGCTGACATTTATCTCCGAGATTGTTTTATTTCTTTGAAGCTTCACTACGTTATTTTTTGTAAAATCGGTTCCTTCGTAAAGAGTTTCAATTTTTAATAATAAAAGTAATATTGTACTACCTTATCATTTGCTGACAAAATCTGCAACTAGTAGGTGAACATTCAATTAAAACAGCTATTTCTTGGAGTAAAAAATATGTGTAGATAAAATGTTTTTCAAGTTTTCTTGGGTGCAAGAAAATCTTTTCTTTACAAACTTGTAGGATTTAAATTGATTAAATGTGTAATTTGGAAGCAACATTTTATGTATTAAACCTATAAGATATTTAATCACCATCCATAAATGAATTCTATTGATGGAGCTAGTGATTTAGTGATGTATTTGGTTATTATAACTTCCTCTTGTTGGTATAGAACATAAGTGTTAAGGAAATATTAAGGTTATTGATGAGACCTAAACATTTCTTCATTTTTCAGCCAAAGCTGTAAGAAAGACATGTCTTTAATGACTGTAATTCCCTCTTTAGATAACTTTTATACTAAGAGGAACGTTTGTGTAAGCTTAAAATGTATATTGACATACAGATGATAAGTAGGAACGGTAAAAATAAGCCCAGTATCAATTGGTGACATAAACGTTAACTTCATTTTAAAGTGACTAAAAATTAGTGAACACAAGTACGATCCGTTCAAAAATAAAGGAATATTTGCTGAAGAAAGATATACGTTAATTTCTTCATATTACGTCAAAGTTTTTCATGGANAATTATGATAAATATACACTCTCTATTATTATTAAAATCAATCGTTTTCCCAAGTTTATATACATCACGTACATAGTCATATTGGATACCCAAATCTGAACTTAATATAATTATGTCGAGTGTTCTGTCAAAATAAATATGTACAATAAAAATGTTATTTTCGTTATTTTTACAGTCGATACTTATTCATATCAGTATTTATTCATGATAGTATATAATACTCCATGTATTATGTACTGCATAACCTATACGAAAGGGGAGATGACTTTGGTTTGGATGCTTTGAGAAGATGACAGACAGTAGAAAATAAAGGATAAGTTGTGATGAGTTGTTAACATTTCTAAAGGGATAAAAGGACCGAGAAAAAGTTAAAAGGGAGATAAGACAGTAAAGAAGCTAGAGAAACGTGCTCTAATAATTGAAAGAGTATTTATAAAAATATTTACAGAGATAATGAAAGTGATACAAATTTACAGGAATAAGAGAACAAAAAGAAGTTTGTTGCATGAACGAGCCTGCCAGATCGCTTTCTTAGAAATGCAACATGATGAAAATTGCATTTGAATGCGTGAAAATTATATTTGTAATTAAATTTAAAGCTCGATCGTTAAATATGCTGTCAGAATGTGCTCTACCTTATTATTGTGTCTTCAGTACTTTCTTTTTACAGTCCTTGATACACTATCGATTGCTAAAGTATTCGATCGTGTATCAAGGAGTGGAAACGCGTGCTTTGAGCGATCGGCTACCTGTTGTACTGCGGAGGGCAAAAAATGGGTATTATGGCGTCGGACATGCAAAAAACGCATCTCCATACATCTGAGACAATGCTGTTTGAAGTCTTGGGCTTTGCTTTACCATGGAATTAAACGGGGTTGTTAAAGACATTTCGAAATTTCTCGCCGCGGTTTGGATTTTTTACTGATGCACTGCAACTTACGCAATACTCGCGTTTTGATAATAGACATTTCCTAACTTTTTACTTCTTCGATCTAAGCGTACAATTGTTAAAATTTTGTTACTGCAAGAATTCCAGGAATTCAATCAAATTCAGAAAATGTAAATCTTATGTTAGTTCTATCAAGAAATAAGTTATACTCAGTTTGTCGGTTCACTATAAATTAGCCAGAATGTAATTGTTTTGCTATGGGTGGCTGAACTCTCCAGTATAAATACATTAATAATCAGGCGTAGTAACTCTCCGCATGGAAGATATTTTTAATGCGACTGCTTAGGCAGTATTTTGAGAATTTAAGTTGCACCTAATGGACATATACTCTTAGTTCGCTTAATGTTTCCTATAACTAACTGCTTAGGTATAAAGACCAACAATGGGTCTATATGTCTGGGCGGATGTCGAATACGGAAACTTTCATACTTAGTTTGGTTGTTTGCTATTCCTACAAAGTCTTTACATTAGATACAGATGATAGGTTTGGACGAAGCTCGGAGTAAAACTGTATCTTATAATTTATTCTTTCTTTTTTGATCTTTATGATAATAAGTTAAGAAAATCCAAAATGGTAACGCTCCATTGATTTTCTTCTGATTATGATTTAGAAAAATTAGAAGTAAAATCCACCAAACCAAAATAATTTGCAGTAGCATAAAAAACACGCTCCTGCGCAACGAGCACGCTACTCCAGGAAGAAAAAAGCTTGCAAGAAAGCTTTTTCCCTCGTAAACTGAAGTTCATTATGAATTATTTTCCTTACGTGATTTTATCGCTTTAGAAGTATGCATGATATACTATTTTTATTAACTACCGTTTTATTTTGTCTGAATTTGATTCTCAAAGTTATCTCATTTTTTAGTCGGTATCTTCTAATCTTGATATATTCCTTCAACCGAAGGATTCTTTCTCTTCTTTCATGATTCATGAAGGAATCTCTTCTTTCATGATTCCTCTGTAACATACAAAATAAAAAAAATATAAAATATAAATAAATAAAGAGAAAATATGCTCTTGCATGCTTTCATTTATTGTTGGCTGTTGGTTGCCCAGGGAAACCCAACCCCTTGGCCACGCCTCAGTTTGTGTTGGTCGTAAGAAAAGGGAAGCTGTACTTATTATTACGTTCGGCATCTAACTCTAAATGTATTCACTGTAGTTAAGAAAAATATTAAAATATAAATGATAAAATGTTTTTAAAACATAACGTTACTACCCTTTATGCCTCTATGAGTTTTATCTTGTTTTCTTAATAAAAGTGTTTCTAACAAAACGACTTCAACCATCTGCGTTTTGTGCGAACCGACGCCGCATATTAGTCTTTCGGTACTTTACTTTTCTTCTTTCTTGAAAATTTAGGTTCCATCACAGTATATTACTGTTTTTGTATCATGTTCTTACACGAAGGAAGACCAGAACGAAAACTCCATTTCTATTTTTCGCTGCGGCAGCGCTAAAATTGCCGTGTATTGGTTTTCTTCTTTGCACTTTTTTAAGCTCTCTTTTTAAACTTCACATGAAGAAGGGTTGGATGTGAGAAGAGACTTGATAGTCTCATTCTAACCCTAGTAAAGTTGCATTATTATTATATTATATACTGCTTAATTACCGAGTAGTCTGCATATCTTTCAATGATCCTTTAATGAAACAAGGTTATTAGAAGCGTCTTCCATATATGTGGTTAATTTTAGGATTATCACATATCTCTTTTCAAAAACAGAAATGAATAGGAACGTATAGGCGAAATGCTGGATGTATTCTTGAAGATTTGGAATGTTTCTTTCCGTGGACAGTAAACATCTTTTGAATAGCGGCATTAAAGTGTAAATGGAGTTGAGCTTATTCCATTCTGCCCTCAAATCTAGCAAAGAGCCCTTTATTTTGGACGTTCTACTTGTTATCCTTTCCGATTCTCACTCTTTGGCTGATTTCGAGGACTTAGCACGAGGACGAGAAATCGCTTCAGCCAACTCACTCTTTTCCCTTGAATACGGTTGCTTTAGATTCCGTTCTGGACGAAACGCATTTATATTTCTCTCTACAGTTTGTTGAATAAATTCATAAGATAGATTTAGCAGTCATATATTTCTGGAGTATCAAGTTGGAAAGAGTAAGCCTTTGTTATTTTCAAAGGACTGAATCTCTTTCGTCGCATCTACGGAACCTTCTTGCGTGCGTATAAATAGTCAGCGTTGGGACTTCTCTTGATAAAAGGTTTTTCATATATAGTAACTATGTTTTTTTTTAACAAAAGACTTTTTTATTGCGTTTTCTAGGATTTTTTGTTTCCGACTATCGGGGATCTTTCCTTCGCAAAAATGACGAAAGAGCCCTTTTTCCACACTCACCTTTTGTAATATTTGATGATTCCGGGAAATAAGTCTTTTGTGTAATTTTCATTATCGGAAGCGTTTCCTATTAGCCGTTAATTGGCTCGATATTTTCTTTTCCCCTTTCTCTTTTCTGTCAGATATTGTTGTAATTTACTCACAAGACAAGTAAAATCATGTAGCGAGGGTTCTTTGATTTATTAGCTAATGAAAGTGATTCAGCATTGACGATAGATAATTTAATTTACAAGAATTTCTAGAATGTTGATTATTTAATGCGAAAAACTTGCCAACGGACTACAGTAGAAAATTATTGTTACAAGAAATTTGCAGATGGATGAGTTGTGACTAAATAGTGAATCTTGGGTGAATTAAATGAGCAAGAATAAACAGAATGATTTTCTGAGGGGATCACTTAAATGAATTTAAAATATGGAGAAGTTTCCTTTGCGTATGATTTTATTATTATTTTAATCTTTTGGGTATCACCGCTAACTGTTTCGACGACACATTTCTATAATTCTCCTTTTCTTCCGTTGCCTATGTTAGAGATATCAATTAAAAGGTGAAAACTGCATCGAATATAAGGGGTCTTTGGAATCGAAAGATCCATATCCACAGGCAATGAAGTCTGCTGTAAAAGCTGTTATTTACTAGTGTATGATTGGGATAAATCTCCTGTATTTATTACTATCTTCAAAAGTAGAGGGAAAAAGTATCTCAACTGCTTTCTGATAGTACGCCTAGATTGTTTACAACTTGCAGGATTTTAGTTATCCATAGGGGCTTCCATACAGGGACCAAGTGGTCTGAGTGTTCGATTTCGGCGAAATCGGTCCCGGGTTCGTTTACCGGTGGGGGTCAATATGTGCGAAATGACCTTGGTTGTTGAAGCACTTAAAACAATACTATACTACCAGTAACCACTTCCATGTGCTCAAAGTGAATATTTTATATCTTGAGAAAAGCGTAAAAGCTCTTAGGGGATAAATACATGGGAATGGGAATTTTTTAATCGAGGAATTGAATGTAAGGATAAATTCACTGAATACATAGACGTGGAAAAAACTACTCCATGGCAAATGATTGGGGGCTTATAAACCGAATGGTGGGACGATGAAACGCCACACAAACGCTGAAGACCAAGGAAATATAATGGAAATGCGACTTACGGTGCTTACTCATTCATTATCTGAACATTATTGGCTGTTTATATATCCTAAATTCTTTATAAATTGGTGATATGGTGCTTTCCTTATATCTTTTTTATCAAAAGAAAATTACAGATATTATTAAAGTATAAATCGCTCGTAAGAAAGAATCTCATTACTAAAGAAGCGTAGCTAAATTCACATGATCGAAAGTCTCTATTATCAATATTTGTTTGGGCTAAAGCGAATAACTATGTGCAGTTCTTGTAACTAAGTAGAGAACATAAGAAAATTTTTTAAATGTTTATAATCTGTGTTGTTGTTACGTAACGGGCTGATTAAAGCTCGATCATAATACGACGAGAATTCTCTGATACGTTCTCTGTTTTAAATACCGGAATTTCGTTCAAACGATCATTTTAGTTTATGACCTTTGGGCTTCCTGTCATCCTGCATGCCATTCACAGAGCACCGCCATTTCGCATTGACGTCAGCGCCGCACCGCTAATGTTTGTCACAAGAGCAATGGAAGATTGGGTCGTCAGTCGAAGAGAATTGATAGCATTCACATCAGATTGTCGTTTAGGAAATAAAAGGCGATAAATAGATTCGTCTGTCGCCGATTTAATGAAGTCTAATGGAATGCAATCACACTGAAAACTTCTGGTGAGGTTTCCAATAGTCACTGATTGCAAAAAGTAATATGCGTGCAATTATGCATCCTCGAACGACCATCAGATACTTAGATAATATAAGTAGTACCAAGAAGAATGAGGCTTACAGCAAAATCATAATAATTGTGGGAAAGGTTAAAAATATATTCCTTACAACGCGTTAGGTGGAACCTTTGCGGAAGACGTTATCGGTATACTCTTCTGCTACTTCGGCCGATCCGACAATGAGCGTAAAATAAGAGAGATAATCAAGTGGAAAAATGTATCTTAATCCTGAATTCTATTTCTTCCACGAAATACCTGCGGTAGTAATAAGTTAAAAATAAGTCGATCCATACGCCTGATCGATACGATCGGAGATCACACCCCCTGATACATGCCAATTGACGGACTACAGGGTATCTACTTCAGATATACCATTTTATTTTTGACAATGTTGGTAGAAGTACCCAGAAAAGTAGCTATAAAGTCGTTAACTCTTAAAAGATATGTCGCTAAAATGTAGCTAAGAAATTATAATGGCTTGAATTATCTTTTATAAACATTATATGAGTCCATACATGAAATGAATTAAACATATTATGAGCTTAAAGATCTTTATCAATAAAACAATACGTTTGTTTGAATTGCGTAAAAATACAACATGTTTAACTACGACAAAGTTGAGGCAATGCATATAATAGCACATGCTGGGCTCAGTGCTAGTTGTCACTGTATTAGAAATTAATTGAAAAAAGGCGCTAGATCAAGCAACAACCCGCTTAATTTGTGTCTGTCATAATTAGATCTTGGCAGAGAATCAAAGTTATCCTCTTATTTAAACTAAAACCTAATCACAAGAGTCCTTAGAATTTCATCTAGAGCCATTTTAGGAAGTTTATCCTGAATGTATTGTACCTACAAAATGTAACCTACTGACGTAACCGTATAATAAAACTATGGAAATAATGAACGATGAAAGGACTATGACGTCATGATTCATTTTAGATCATGGTATAACTGGGTTGGAGGTGAATTAAAAAAAAAGGAGTAGGAAGACGTCGATTGGTCTTTTAAAAGCTTTGGGTCAAGATGTACGCTGGATTCGTGAAAATATAACAAGTAGATTGAAAGCAAATGAGCGAATGAAAGAATCGAAGGAATCTGATAGAATATATCTTTAGCGGCGAAATCACTTAGAGGCGTAACGAAACAAAAGCAAAGGCCATAGAATAAGGTAGAAGAGAAAGATTTTGGACAATATTTAGAGGATTCACCTCTCAATATATAAAGGGCATTGCTGCACGGTTTCTTTTCCTTTGTTTTCATAGAATTGTCTAATTTGTTTTCTTGAGATAAATAGTGATAATTAGCAGAAAAGTGCTGACATTTATCTCCGAGATTGTTTTATTTCTTTGAAGCTTCACTACGTTATTTTTTGTAAAATCGGTTCCTTCGTAAAGAGTTTCAATTTTTAATAATAAAAGTAATATTGTACTACCTTATCATTTGCTGACAAAATCTGCAACTAGTAGGTGAACATTCAATTAAAACAGCTATTTCTTGGAGTAAAAAATATGTGTAGATAAAATGTTTTTCAAGTTTTCTTGGGTGCAAGAAAATCTTTTCTTTACAAACTTGTAGGATTTAAATTGATTAAATGTGTAATTTGGAAGCAACATTTTATGTATTAAACCTATAAGATATTTAATCACCATCCATAAATGAATTCTATTGATGGAGCTAGTGATTTAGTGATGTATTTGGTTATTATAACTTCCTCTTGTTGGTATAGAACATAAGTGTTAAGGAAATATTAAGGTTATTGATGAGACCTAAACATTTCTTCATTTTTCAGCCAAAGCTGTAAGAAAGACATGTCTTTAATGACTGTAATTCCCTCTTTAGATAACTTTTATACTAAGAGGAACGTTTGTGTAAGCTTAAAATGTATATTGACATACAGATGATAAGTAGGAACGGTAAAAATAAGCCCAGTATCAATTGGTGACATAAACGTTAACTTCATTTTAAAGTGACTAAAAATTAGTGAACACAAGTACGATCCGTTCAAAAATAAAGGAATATTTGCTGAAGAAAGATATACGTTAATTTCTTCATATTACGTCAAAGTTTTTCATGGANTTTGAAAGAGTAAGTTTGATGGAAATCTTTACAGGTAAAAGAAAAAATATTCCTATATTTGAAAAGTATCCGCAAAGAAGGAGCATTAAAACAACGTAAATAAGAGAGACGCTGACAGATTGGAAATGCAGGATATTAAATATATAAATAGCGAAGAATAATCTTTGGAATACATGAGGCACACTGTCACAAATGCAAATTTGTGACATCACAAACATCATAGACATCAAACTACCACAAAGAGAATCAAAATGGAGAGCTCTTAAAATCGTTGAAACTAGAGGCGTAACTTATGGGTTGGTTTTGGGGGTTCAAAAACCCCCATGAGAACACAGCCAAGAATAAACGAAAGCACGCGAGACAGCAGCATGTACAGCATAGCTGCGAGAGGTATCTCGCATCTATGCTGTACAAACACCGCTAAAGATTCCCAGGGTATACATGTTAAAATAAATCAGTTTCTATTTTCACTGGCCGGAAATATTCCTGTCCCTGGATTGTAGGCAATTCAGTGTTTACTTTATGTCTCCGAAACCCCCGCATGGACAAACCCTGGCCACACCCCTGTTTAAAACAATTTGAAATGAATCACAATACCCGGAATACAGCCGATGGCATTTCATGACACAAGAATCCTGAGGTTCACATAGAATTCACTCTGTATCTCTTATATACGGATATATCTCAAAATATTGCGTTTTGCGATTTTCATTTGTTTGAAATAGAAAGTGCGATTTTCCTTTCGAAAGAATTTTGCGGGACAAGAATGTCGGATATGAAAAGGTTTCCGCATCCGATATCTCGTGGGTTGTTAGCGGTAAGAATATAAAGGCGGAATAAGAATATAGTACAGGCGTTGGCCGCAGAGGGCGTCTCCGGCGCCCTCCTTCACATCCATTGACTGATGACCCCATCACATGCGCACCCTTCGGCCATCCATCAAAATTCCTCCGCCCACGCGCGCCTTTCTCCGGCTATTTCCAAGCTGTAGGCCTTTTCCTCACATTTCCCGCAGCAGAAGCTTAAAAGTGGAGGAATAGGTGACTTCCTGTACTGCAGGCGTCCCAAACCATTTTTTGCCTTCCTGTCTGAACTACTCCTGCCCTCTATCTTTTCTCTCTTTCACTCCATTTTCATTTCACTTCGCCTCTCCTACTCCATTTTACCCATCTCAACCTGATTGCCTTCCAAAAATAACATTCTCTCCAAATTGTCTGGTAAATGGCGAGTCACTGAAACATTTCCGATTTTCGTAGATATTTCACCGCACGTTTGTACATCAGGCATTCATACCGCCATTGATGCGGAGGGCCGTATTGATGCTTAGGAAAAGGGTATTTTTATTTATTATCTTCATAGAATCTTATATTCGTATATCACTTTGATGACGAATAAGCGTTATTCTAAAAATGTCGGTGCTGCACGTCATATATTTTTCGCTACCGAAACCGTTGATCGCTACAGAAGATCGTTGATGAACAGATGTGTATACGAGTACGTATACCTATATAATGTACTTTTATAACATTTTCAGATATGCTTATTATTAGTATACTGGATTAGTAGTACTAGAGGATTTTTAGGTATGCTTATTTGAAGGCTTATCAAAACTATTAACTAATAATTTAAAATGTTGTAAACATTTTGAGACACTTAAATGCTCAAAAACATGCGCAGCTTTATATTAATCGTAGCAAATCTTCCTGCAAAGTGCAAAGGTGTATTAAAAGATTTAAAGAAGGCCTTAACTATAAATAGAATTACTTGATGTCGAATAAATATGATTTATAAAGAGCGGACTGCGCGAGACACCTCCACTTGAGTGGTATGAAGTATGTATCAATACAGAATATACATTTTGGACGAATTAAAAGAAAGCTGCATATTTTTACCTGCGGTTCGTGTATTCGGTTTTATAATTTGCGTTTCAATCTCTGATTGATTGCCTATTTTTAACAAACAGTTACAATAAGATTTACGTTAATATTTATTCGAGAAAGCTTAACATACATTGACTTAACTGCAAGTGACATATGAGATGGAGAAGTATTAAAGGAATTACGCCTTTTTTGGAGCTTGTATTTCATACAAAGGTATATTATTTAAAGTCAATATGGCTATCCTTATTTGATTAAAATAGTCTTAATTAATACGAAAATGCGTGTTACTAGGAATGGTGGCTTTCCAAACTATCAAAAAATAAAGAAGGCCAAGTTGGTAATGAACAGATTGAAAGTTTATCAATTTTAGAAAGATTAATGCTCTCGGTATCCATTAGTACTTCAGTATTAATACTAAAAATGTCGACTTAGATGCCTAAAACTTAAAATTTGAGCCTATAAAAGCATCACACCTTAAATTTTATAAAATGTTATCTGGTTAAATTTAAATAGTGAACACCCCATTTTTTTAGTAAAGGAGAAGATGTTTTATCAGAAGCAACTAAAGTTTTGTTACACTTCTTATTCCTTATAGTTAGGAGATACTGGCAGTTTTAATAGTGGCGTAGCCAAGGAGGGGTTGGTTGGGTATTAACCAGGGCGAAAACGAGTTTTAAAGATTTGAGGTTGTGTGCGTTGAATTGTAATTATTTAAATATTTACAGTTACATACGCCTCAAGGACTGTATGTAAATATAAATCTGATTCCATATTTATTACTTGGGGCAGAAGTTTTCCTGCACCTTGAATGGAGACATTTTTGAGTTTACTTAATGGCTCAAAAGCCCTTCCATCACAGACAAATCCTGGCTTCACCTCTGGTTTTAATCGTATTTGTGTAGAGTATTCATGCGAATATTCACTTATCAATATCATGCCTAATTTGGAAGTGCTAACCAAAAGGAAATACTTAATAATAATAATAATAAAGGACTTTATTCAGGGCGAGATACTTCATAACACAGGTGATTTCGTTTGAATTAACAGTGAAACGTAAGACCAAATGTTATGGTTATTTTACTGATAGCCTAAGGGTTTTCCTCCTCCAGTGTTTTAACTCTAAATATAATTAAGCGGATTGCTTTAGTTGTTTGACGAATATATGGGGCTAAATGAATGTCACACATTCCGCTTTCATTTCCTCTTCTTTCTTCCCTTTCCCTATTCCCTTCGCCGTCATCTAAACATTTCTTTTCTCCCTGAGCGCTGTCTTCACGAAGATGAATGAATAGCCTTGGTGTCGGAAGCGGGTGACCCGGGTTCGAGGGTGACGAACTGTTGCAAGGGCGAGGTACACACCTGCAAGAAAGAAGCCGAAGCAGTGAATTGTGGGAATTTTGAAAACTTCATGGTAGTTGATAGTAATAAATGGACCGTTTTCTTAAGCGGAAGATAAATTTTGGAAGGAAAACCAATCGATCTTGGCAACATACAGGATTTTTTTCGTTCAAGAAACATCGAAAAATGTGGTGATATGAGAAATTTGTAGTTTTTTCACAAGTCAGTAATGGCTTTTTGCTTCGTATACGATGAAGCATTTCCAAACATAACGCACTTCCTAAGAAAATGTCTTAAATCCATTCATGTTGTTATTCCTCTTGATGTCTGACCGAAATGCGATCGGGTTTATGCCAAAGGAATAAGCGAAGGCACAAATACTCAGGGATTTAAAGTAAACGGATTTCTGTCGACATTTTCAGTCGCTACGGTGCCATGTGGTACTATGCATTTTTTTTATGAACATTTTAGCTATTTATCTACTTATTTTTTTTAATGGGACTTAAAGGATTAAAAATTTTCCATATACTTGTACAAAAATTGCGAATAAAAGACTCTTTAGAGGAACAGTTGGTTATTTACCATTGCATATGTTATTATTGCATATGTTTACTGTGAAGAAGAGAAACCCAATTTAACCTCTCTTCTTATTTGATACGTTAGTCTTCATCCTCAGGGGCAGAAAAAATTAAAAAATTAATGACGATATATTACGAGAGAAATTATAGCTAATGTAATAAAATGCAATCTGCAACTATCGATTGGCTAACAACAAAATAAAATATAATAATATACAATTAAATAAACGTATATAGTTATAAGATAAGATGTATTTATAAACGTGTTCTTTACCATCTAGTCAGGACATTTTGTCCTCTATTTTTCCAGTTTATTGGAGCAGTGACTCATCAAATTCAACATAGAGCTAAATATGACTAATATTACTAACATATTCTAAGAATGTAGCTCCTAAAATGTAACTAATTTGCCATGTTTACACGATGGAAATTTATATTGGCACGTGGAGGAAACTTCTTTGGGCTTCCTTTGTAATAACTAAAATCACCAGTATTAATTTAAGACTATTCTATCTTTATGTTTTTGATATTTCACCATTATAATTTGTAGAAAATTATGCTGCTAAACATTGGAGAGGCATTTGGATGCAATTCGTTAAATGACGAAATTATTTCTGTGATAAGCCCTAAAAATTACATAATCACGTCAAGATATTTAGAGATATATCATCTCATAGAAGAAGCTCATGTTGTCTTATTAGTCGTATGTCAGGTTCGAGTACATTATTTTCGCGTTTCATAATTGTTTCGCGGGACTCATAAATTTGATTCGCCATTTTTCCATACCCCTCGTCTTGGACGGGCTTCATCCCATTGCAATTCGACTGAATTCTATCAATTGTTGAAGCAGTTTGCAAAGCTAACGGACGTCCTGGACGCATAACTCACAGCGGGCGACAGATTCCGCTACGAAGCGTCAAAAAGCGCTGCTTCAATGATAGGGAAGCGGACGCAAAGAATCCGTATTCACTGCAGGAAGTTTTATTTTGCACTCCGATCCTTTTCCGACTTTTGCTGCCGATGAAATATTGCTTGTTTAATTCAAGGGAATCTCATAAATGGCGACTTTGAACGAATTTGCACGATTTAGTGCATTTAAATTGCGGATAAAGATATTGTAAAAATATAATGTAAGGGTATGATAAATGTTTTTATGATGCTTTGGAAGAATCTTACGGATGAAACGAAAGAACTGTTCTTTTTTACCCTCTTAATTTTCTTTCTTCTCTTACTTTTATTCACTCTTCAGATAAATTGAAATAAGTAATTTTGTAGAACAAGGAAGAAAACAGTTTTTCATCGGAAAGCCATATGTAGTACTTACGGGCTATAATTTACAGTACTTAATTAATGAAACTGTTGGGTCGTAAAACCATGATTCCGAATTTGAGCGGTGAACTTGAAAGTAGAGGCGTGTACACGGTTTTTCCATTGAGGGAGGGGGGGTTTACAACCATGGAATAAACACCGAATTACCTATAGTCCAACTACAGGATTACTTCCGTCCAAAACGTAATAACAGTAGAAATTGATATATTTTAACATATATATATATATATATATCTTTGAAACNGTAGAAATTGATATATATATAAACCCTAAGAATCTTCAGCGGTTTTGTATGTCATAATTGCAAGAGACCATCCTCTGTCATGCTTTCGTTTTTTGTCAGCTGTTCTCATGGGAGGGGTTTGAACCCCCAAAACCACACCCTTGACTACGCCTCTGCTTTAAAGTCAATGAAATGATTCGCTAAGTGAATTTAAAGAGAATATTTTCCATTTTAATTCCACTTGACGTAGCTATGAAAGTAATAATAATAATAAAATGTCTTTACTTAAGGGTGAGATTAAATTAATATAAGTATTTCATTTGGCAGTATAAGCATAAAATCGTTATATAAACAAGTATATTTTCGCAACAAAAAAACGATTTTGGCAAATTTTCCAACGCCTTTAATATACCGTATATACTCTACGTGTATCCATCGATCTTGTGTATAGGTCGACCCCCGATTTTTTACTTAAAATTTCCGTTTTAATAAGTCCGTTCCGTTTTATAAGTCGACCCACGTTTTTCGTAAAATATCAAACACTGCAATGCTTCTTCTCCTGAATTAATTTGCAATATAACTCGTCGACTTCATAAAAGTATATTCTCAAGTAATAAGAACTCAAAGAGATATAATTTAACATTTTCAACAACAGCTTTGGTTATACCGTATCACCAATTTTTCATTTAAAATATAAGTAAATAATTTTTGTTAAAATAATAAAATAATTTTTCGAGTAAATTTACGTGTTGCAAAGAACATGATCATCTAAAGACGATTTGCGAAGTTTTGATTTCGAAACGAATATAACTTTCTGGAAGACCCTTCTTTCTTACTTCTCTTACTTTCGTACTTCTCTCGTGTTTACGTCGACCTTAATTTTTTTTCATTGAAATTTTGCATTGGAAGATCGATCTGTACACGAGCATATGCAGTATATACGATACAATAAACTTTATTTGAAGAAGGTATGCTTTGCAGAAGCAGGTTCTTTATCATACACAAAACGTTTCCGCGCAATTGGTACCTTAATTTTACATACTTTTAATATGAAGCCATGAACTTTCCAATGATGTTTCACATCCACTTTTCTCAAATTGTTTGCCGTGCCTTTGTATTCGTTGAATGATATTCATGAAATTCCAAACGAGGGTAATGTTCCAAAAATGTAAGGTTACGTGGATTTGAGGAAAATAAAGAAAAATTTGCTTGATTTGAGGCGGGTTTTCAAGCAGATCCTCGAAGTAACGGTATCTATCCATCCACAAATAGCTTTCCATGCAAGAGTGGAGCGATATTTTTGAACCTACGACCCACAGGCCTTAAATCATTCGTGGCGGAGTAAAATAATCGAGTTCCCTTTAAATTTCGACGTTCCTCTCATTGAAAAACGGAGCAGGGAGGTGCAGTGTCCTGTGGTGCAATAGCGATGCGGATCTATTTTTTGGCTGACACTGCTGAAATTGAGGAGAATGATTTATGGCTCGTGATGTATAAATCATATTCAGAAACAGAAGCATGTTCTGCTTCTTGCGCAAATGCTAAATTGTAGTTTTACAAGCTTTTTCTATGCATGATAAACGCTAAAAGCAAAGGTACTGTAAACAAAAAGAACTGCTTCATTCTTGTCATTAAACCAAGCTTATTACAGTTCTTCCATAAAGAGGTAACTTATTTGGAGGAAACGAGAGTAAACGAAGAAAACTAGGACCTATTTTCTAGATATATATTAAGGAGGAAGTTCCCGGGAAAGTTATCGGAGTTGAATATTTTAAGTCAGTAGGATTTCATGTAAATAATGCACTGGATTCAATTTCCTGGAGATTATTTTTTCTATTTATCAATTCAAACCAATAAAGTTACCTACTTAATTTATTAACATATGAAAGATAGGTTAGATTTAATGAGCTCTTCAGTAATAAACTCACCTGATTACGTCATATTGAATTGAAGATATGGATGTAATGTAGGGATTGACTTTTCTCCTGATTCCTCAGGGTAAACTTTATATCGAAAGATACTTAAGAGAAAACTGAAGTGGACAGATTCAAAAAGATACTTTAATATCTTTATTTCGTCTTTAAATGCAAACAAGCTGTACGATTTTGTTTTTTTATTTAACTAATTTCCTTTTTCATTCTCGAAGAACAAAACGATGCGACTATAATGGAATAGATTCACATCGCAGCATAGAAATTTTAACTTAATGGTAGGTATGGACGAAGACTAAATTTACTTGATAAATTCATAGCAAGTACATTATTAGAAGATGTAGCTAAAATTACGCGCCCTCCTTGATACGTAGACCGTTCTGATACTGCGAGAAAATTAGAGAAATAGATGCTAGAGCAAGTCACTACAAGTATTCATTTTTCCGCGAAAGATACGTGAAAGTGATAGACTAGGGAAATGACGTCATGGTGCATACACCCCCTTCCACGCAAGGCGGCTTGCGCGGCACTTATTTAGATATTTATATAAAAAATCTGTAACTTCCATATATTTTGCTCCCTAAAGCAAGAAGTTCGTCAACTTCTCGAGTGAAAGCATCGCATTTGGTGTCAGCTTGCAACAAGGAACGAAAAAACCACTTTCGATAAACAAGAGCGGGGACTATAATTGTTTTTGTGAGAGAACCAGCCATGTGCGAAATTATTCCCACAGTTCACGAATGTCTGTTCCAGGACTGGCTTCGTATGCGAAGCAATTCTTCACCGAAGGAATTCGGAAAAAATAGATTATGCTAACCCGATAAGGAGGGGATGCAAATTTAAGTCCGAAATAAATCACACCAATAGTGGTTGAAGATAAATGTCAAACCGAATGTAAAAACGCAGGTCGCGGCCACCTTTGCGGTACATGCCGCTTGTATCTCGACACAAGACAAGAGCGGGTTTTTCTGGAGCGCGAGGAAAAAAAGGCGTGACTTGAATGTTATTAATGTCGGTTGCTTGGCTGCGAGAATTACTCCCGCTCTTATCTCGGGTTGGGACGGTCATTTATATTCCCCTATGACTCATGCGGGACGTTCGTCACAATTTCCTTTCACGGCCTTTTTTCGCCAACGGAAAATGTCTTCACAGCGCCACGGTTTATTTTCCGTCGGCGCCGAGAGATGGAGTCTCCGACGCTGATCCTAGCAACGCTTTCACCGAACCAAACGAAGAAATGTTTCGCTGTAAATCAGAGTGATGTGCCAGAATGTATTAGTCATCTCTGAGGCAGAGAAATCTACGCTGTGATAAAAGTAATCTTCGCGGCGCGAATCAGGGAATTGAATCATCACCCAACGCTTCTTGAATTGTCAGTTCTAGATTGCTTGATGGTTTCAGATAGCTTCTAAATTGTCTTTTACACTCCTCGGTAGTTTTCGAAATTCTCTGAAGTAAATATGAGTGTTATAGTTTGGATTTTATACTTAAGACAAAATAATTAGGAATCAAAAGAAATATAAAGGATATTTTTGGATAAAATATGTGTCAGCTGCTTGAAATGAATTACCAATTTGTAGCCGCGACGCAATTTTTACGTAATTTTAAATCAGAAATTTAATTTTATATATTATATTTATAATTTATGTATTTATCTGCAGCAGCAGTTTCTTGAAAAATAAATCTGTTCCTTAACAACTGCGAACCCACTCTAAATATCCGAGGGTGTATAAATAAGCAGCCGGTATTGCGAGGGGAAATTAGCGTTGTTGCCATAATTCAAACGACACTATTAATAATTTTATGCTGAGACATTTGCTTGTTTTAATTTGACAGCCATTCAACTAGTTTATTGATTTAGGATTGACCATAAAGAGAGCAATATAGATATGCCATGCCAATCACTTCAGTTAGGCTATATTTATTCTGTTATTTATAAGATTTGATTTGCAAATGAAACTCAATTCTGGTTGAGCTGAAAATATAAATGTTTCAGTTGTAATATGAAAATTATTTAGCTGAGAGATTGTATATTTCGCTTGAATTTTATTCTTTTATGTTTTTGAGGCAAACATTTTGCATTAGCCAAATCCATGATTTACAGTTAAATTCCTCTTAAGCGGACGTCCGATTATGCGGTCTTCTTACTAGATATGTGTACAACGGCCTATCTGCGAAGAGGGAATCAATATTAATCAATTCATTGAATGTGACGGAAGATGGTGATGATTATTAAAATCTCTAAATGTTTGCTAAATCTCTAAAAATGTTTGGTAAATTCTTAGACTAAATTCTAATAGGAAAATAATAATAGGAAAATTTATCAATTTTTGGCTCATAATATCGGTCCCTTGGTCTTCTTCTTGGTTTCTTCACGTCTCTTGGTATCCAGGTCAGAACTGCTGATGTCCATCGGTTGTCGTTTCTCCTTGCAACATGGCCTGCCCACATCCATTTCAGTGATCTTACCTTATCTATGATGTCTGTCACTCCTGTTATCTTCCTAACCCAGGTGTT
>KZ308220.1:1988512-2006493 GCA_000376725.2 Ladona fulva | reverse complement strand
GTCTGCTCTTAATATGTGGCCTATCCAGCTTGCTTTCCTTTTCCTTATACTTTTCATGATGTCTCATTCTTCTCCAACCCTCCTCAGTACCTCTTCATTTCCAATCTTGTCTGTCCATCTTATCTTCTCCATCCTTCGCCATAGCCACATCTCAAAACTCTCTAAGTATTTCTCTTCCTTCTTTCTCAACGTCCATGTTTCAGATCCATATAATACAAGGCTCCATATAAAGCACTTTGAAAATCTTTTTCTTAACTCCATCTTGATGTTTTTAGCTGTCAACAGTTCCTGGATCTTTTGGAATGTTGCCTTTCCCTGAGCAATTCTACTTCTTATTTCCTGTACACAACACCCATTATATGTGATGGTGCTTCCCAGATATTTAATGGTTTGTACCTGCTCAAATTCCTTCCCGTTCAACTTAATTTTTACTGGCCCATCCTTTCTCGACACCTCCATCACTTTTGATTTTTCGATGTTTATATTCATTCCATATTCTTCTTCTTTCTTACTGATTTTCTCTTTCATTTCTTGTAACATTTCTTCACTCTCTGCTATTACAGCCTGGTCGTCTGCATATTTAATAGTCTTCACTCTTTCTCCTCCCACCACTATCCCTCCAATCCATTCTAAGGCTTCCTCTATCAGTTTGTCACCATACATGTTGTATAAAATTGGTGACAGGCAACACTCTTGTCTCACAACTCTTCCTATAGACGTCTCATTTGTCTCATATCCTTCTATCCTCACCACAACTCTTTGACCTATGTACAGTTGTTTTATTGCCCTTTTATATTTCCAATCCACTCCGATTTCCTTTAGAATCTGCAGTAGTTTATCCCATTTCACCCTATCAAATGCCTTCTTATAATCAATAAAGCATATGAATATCTCTTTGTTTACCTCCAGTACCCTTTCGCTTAACATTCTCATGCATCCTATGGCATCCCTTGTTCCCTTTCCTCTTCGAAATCCAAATTGGTCTTCCCCCAAATTTTCCTATATGTTAGTCTCAATCCTTTTCATTATTATTCTGGTCATCATCTTTGACACATGAGCTGTAAAACGAAGGGATCATACAGTATATAATTTAAAAAGTTTGGAATATGTTATACTTCCAAAAGAACTACCGAATTTAAAAAAACAAAGTGTACCGCTGATTCGCATGTTAACAAGATCCTATGATAACGATCCGAAGCATGGCTTAATCCTCCGTTTTCATTTCCATCGGGTATGCGAGTGCGAGAAAAGGTCCGTGATCACGTACGCTGAAAGAGTAGTTTGCGGCTGAAATGGATTTTGAGTTATTGATTGCGGAAGTGACGTTATATCAGATGAGCTTTAACATCAAATCACTGCAGGGACAGTTTATTGCACGAACCGTACGAATCACCCTCACCCAGCGGAAAATTCCGAGTAAATGCTACAGTATGTGATGAAGTCGCCATTTGAAACCAAAAACATGGACCTTGTGCCATGCGGATCTCAATTACAGGATATCCTGCAAAATTACCACAGCAAATTCGTAAGGTTGGAAGTAGAGGGAAATATATGTAGGACTATACGATATTTAGAGGAAACCGACACGTTTTGCTCACGTAATTTTGGGTCTCATAGTTTTCAATGTTCCACCGAAGATTCTTATGGTGTGTTTATGCCGTATTCAAATTAGAGAAGTTTACATAGAGTAAATTAACCTCTAATAGGACACCAAAAGTAACTAAGTTATAAAAAGCAACGAAGTTACCAAAAGTACCTTGGTCAACAAAAGTAACTGTTACCAAAAGTATCTATGTTACGAAAAATAACTTTGTTACTACTATCTAGATGTAGCTTACAGTAAATGACTTTAATAATTTTTGGATACCCGTTACCCGTTGATTCTCAACTGGTAAATGAAGACTAATAACGCATTAGGTTGCAAAAATGGTAGAGGGGGAACAAATACCAGGTAATTCAAAAAACCATTAAACCAAATAAATAAATATGATTAATTACACAACGATACTTCAACTCAATACTCAGTATTTAAATAAACTACTCGTAATGCAAACCCTGAGTTAATTAGGATGCTAACGTTTAATTTTCAGCGATTCATTTGCATCAGCCACTTAACATAAGAAGATGCAAATAGATTTGATTAATTACTAAATTCAGAACTTAATGTTTACAACGCTTGAAAATTACCAGATTAAATAGTTCACATAATCTCTGGATTTGAGAAAACGAATTTCATGTAACATACTGTTATCGAATTACTTTTATTTCGCGGAGTTATCCGTAAACATTTGTGTTACTATAAACAATGATTGGTTGCCACAGACGCGTAAACAAATTTAAAAATTCGTATTGATGGTTGTTCAATTATTGTTAACAGTTGGTAAGAGTGTGTAACGACTTTAACTTTTGAAAAAATACTATGTTGACTTGAGGAAACCAGTCTAGATATATGTAACTTTAATGCAGATATACTCAGTAGTCACTTCATTACTTTAAATACCCATTGGCAGATTCGACCAGAGACATTTTAGTAATCGGCGGTACCTGTGTACCTGCCATTCGTCAATGCCAACTGTTCGAAATTGCAAATGCTAAAATTTCCTCCAATTTATATAGTTTATCATTCGTAATTGCCGTTAATTTTTAATGGATCTAATTACCTGTGTATTTTATGGGGAAATGTAAGAGCATTGATTCAACATTCAGCTTAATCATCAAAGGGACCGGTTGTGTATACGAAAGAAAATGTACGAAAATTTCACAAATATTTCATGCATTTGATCAAATTTCTCTCAATTTTGAATTTAATGCTAAATTCATCGGCGAAAATAATAATTATCATTTGATTTCTCTTCTCTTGGTATATATGTATGTATGTATGTATGTGTGTGTGTATATATATATATATCAAATTCGGATAACTATTTTTTCTAATTTAATTTTGCGGAAGAAATAAACCCTGCAAGGGATAAAAATGGACTTGACGTGTATTTATTATGGAAATAGATTTAAACGTCTGGAGCTGAACCGGGGATTGTTAGGTAAATAAAAAGTAGCCTAAAAGTAGTAGAGAAGATATTTAACTATGTTTAAAGTTTGAAAGTAGAGTAGTGCACAGTCTGGTCTAGAGTTTTGGTGGGATATGCACACATACCTCCATTTTCATGTATATAATAGATTTCCTAAATCATCATTTGTCAATTCTGTTACTCCAATAATTAAGATAATTGAACGAACTGTTTAAAGATCGGAAGAAAGGAATGTTTGGAAGATTCAACTTTACAACTGAATCATTTAATAGCAATTGAAATATCCAATCACAATTGAAGCATAGAATTGGCATTGAATTCTAACTGGGAATCCTTACGGTGGGCGAATCAGCGACAAGATAAATTTTATTTAAACGGGTTGCTAGCTAACTTGTATCCCTAACATTCTGAGAGTTTGGTCGAGTTCGAAGTCTAGAAACGGATCTGCTTTTAATAATGGTAAATGGAATTAAGGTCAAATAAGGTAGATATCTAATATAACAATATAATATCTAATCCGTGGCTAATTCTTGTTAGAAAACAAAGTTGGAAGAAAGAAAATTTGACTAAGCTGTATTACTAGGAAAACATGATAATTCACGTCCAAATTTATAAGTTTAAAATTTAGGGCTTTTCATTCTCAGTTAACTTTCGCAACAATTTGGAGCATACGTCCGAATGAAGATACAATCGGTTTCGCAATTCGGAAAATTCGCCGCATTTGTTGGCGATTGCCAGTTGCAGAAATCTATGGAGCCGACGGTAATCTTCGTCTTCACAACCATTCATTCCACAGTTGATTACTCCCATTACAATTCCCATCCACAATTCACGGATGCTCTGATGAAAATTGCTCCCGTAACTGATCGACATTCTATAAAAGAATATCAACCCGTAACTTTTGTCACTCTCTTGATAATTGCTCTCAAACTAAATTTGCAACTTTGTCACTTTGAAATCTGCGCTTCAGAAGTCCGTCAAAAATTTCAGTCAGTCATTAGAAGAGGTTATTGAGGACGAGGAAATATAGGAAATCGCCATGTGTGGTTATTACGCTGGATTGTGGGAAAAATTGTAGGTTTAGTCTGCAACTGTGTGAAACGGCTCTGTTTCTTAGCTTTGACGACTCTAAAGGAATGCAGAGTGGGACTTTGAAATAAAGTTAATGTAAGAGAAGCGTATTTCTTTGTCAGTATTTATTACGTTTTTTGGCTTAAAGCAGTTGTAAATAAGGGGCTGGAATTATAAAAATAAGTCTCGTCAGGAATAATTCGTAAAAACGGTTAATCTCAAAGAGATTTAGCAGTTCTCACTTTTACTGATGTTTCGCATAAAGATGCGATTTTGAACATCCTCTACGTATTCAATAAGGTAAATTTTAATTATGAATATTTAAGATGCTATAAATAATGTTTGGTTACTAAAAACGCTCAAAGAAATTGTATTTTAAAGAACCCCTTCTGTCTAATGCTTTTTATGAATCCGAGACAACAATGAGTGATTCCGTAGTGTAAATAGATAAATATAATTTACATATTAAAATATATGTATGTGTGCATGTGCCTCCAGATCTCGAGAACCAGACGTTGCACAACTTGGAAACTTAAAACATAGTAACATTTCTTCTTTTTTAATTAATCTATCGTTTTATGATTAATCGTACATTTGTTTATTTGGTTAAATGGTTTGGTTTATGCCTGATATTTGCAACCTTCCTACACACGTGAATCATTTTTAGCGGTCTCGGGTTCGATTCCCGGTGGGTGCCCATGTGTGAGAAATGTCTTCAACAGTCGTACCACATCCTACTCCTTTATAGGTATTATCATTAACATACTTTAGAAACTGTGCAAACTTTATACGACCACATCGAGGAAAAATTATTTCGCATAAATTTAAGAATTGGTTTTAGAAGAAGAGTCCTGTTACATAAAATATAGTTCATTAATAATATAGTTCATACAATTAACAAATTATTATTTCAAAGACTTTTCACCAGCAAGCGATTAAGCTCATATTCAAAGGTGGTACGAAAAATTGCTGCTAGATCTTAATGTAATAAATTTGTAGTAAACTTCTTCGAAAGGAAACAATTGCGTCAGAATCACCCGTACAAAATTAGTGGAATGAATATATATGTAGCCGACTCCGTTGAATATCTCGTAATAAATCTAACAAATAACTTAAACTGGAACACACATATTCGAAAAATATGCTGTAAAGTAACTAAAAACATCGGTTTTAATAAGACCATTGTAAGTAGATGCGATGAAAAAGTGAAGAGCGAGGTTATTTCATTTTAATCAGGACCCACTTGGAATATGTAGCGAATATATGGGATCCAACGGATGAAACCTGTACCCGCGTACTTGTGAAAGTGCAGCGCAAGGCGGTACGATTTGTTAAAAAGTTCTACGACAGAAATGCAGGAGTTACGCAAATACTCTCAGACGAATGTTGGGAATCCTTGAAAGAAAGGAGATTACCAGTACACTGCGATTTTCTCTGATAAATTCAGGGAAAATACATTTGCGAAAGACATAATCGATATATGACCCCCCTGCTACTTTGGCTGATCCGACAATGTGAGTGAAATAAGAGAAATACGTAGATGAGAGTACAAGTCTTTTAATGGACTCATTCTTTCCGCGAACGATATGCGATAACAATTAACTAAAGAGGTAACTTGAACGTTTACACCATCTGCCACACATCGAAAGGCGGTTTGTATGGGAGTATTTATGTAGATGTATAGGAAGAAAAGAATAAGATTTTTTTAAAGCTTTCATTATGTCAATGGTCTTCCAATATCTTTTAACCTTTCACTTTCCGTTTTTAGCCATTTTCTCCTTAATTTGATCGATACATGTGAATTCATTGTAAGATCACTTTTTAATAAGTCCCTGCTAATGGTTTGAATACCTTATTTGTTATGAATATCAACCCTTACATCTCACTTGTATATATTATCACTAGCCATGGATTATGTGAGGTGCTATTCTTTAATAAAATGGAAGCATCATAACTATAACTTCATGATTCTCGTCTAGAAACACTTTTTACTTAACGCAATCTTTTCTAGAGCAACCGTAAATTTTAAACCACATATTACCGATTGAAAGGACATATTAAATGAAAAGCTTTTCCGTTTATTACGCTGTGTCGTTTAATTACTTTATCCAGCGATGAATCAAAATAATCGTTCTTCGAGAATTTCTTAGTAAAACGTACGTAACATTTTTGGGGGAATTTAGTATCGCATGGACCATAAGGGAATGTACGAAGGGGAGATGATATCAGTTCGCCATGATGCGCTGTGCGGAGAACTGCCGTAGGAAAAAGTGGTTGTTTGGACGAACGGGGAATGAAATTTTGGATTCGGATGAACTGTAGGAGATGGGGCGGAAAAAAAGTCAAAGGGTAAATCTCCGAATACACGTGTGTAATGTAATGTTTTTATGGGCTTTGAGCGCTTACCGACCGTCAGTTTTTATAAAAGAGGGTGGATGAAAGAGGTACGAAATTGAAAGGATGGTCGTGAAATGAGAAATTGTTTCGAAAAACGAGAACAGGGGAGCGAAGGTAAAGTTAGCTGCTGAAACCATTGCTCGCTGTAGGAGCTAACGCTTATGCGAATATAACCTCAAAAAACTTGCATGCTATAAATATTACATGGATAATTAGAAGACAAGGGACTTTTTGTAACGTAAATTCGGATTTTGTAATTTTCATTAAAGTTTTAACTCTTATGTCTGCCTGTAAAGTATTCAGTTCGAAGGCCAGTTGAGACCTCATCTCTTATACCATCAGCTACGAAGAGCTAGGAGAGGGAAATGAGGCTTACTAGGTAGGATGAGGAGTGAAGTATTTTGCCACTACTATCCTCACTGAGCCAATATGTTATAAACGGAACAAACCTACGTTAGTGAAGCACAATGACTCTATGAGTAACAATTTTCGTGATATTGCATAAGGAGAAACCTTAATTAATACCATTATTTATAATGAGTATAACTCATTCCTCAGTAGCTTTCATATCATCACATCCATGAACAAGACTGAGACAGAAGTGTATAAAAGATACATTTTTCTCTATACCAAATGAAAAATGATAAATATTTCATGGAAGTTATGGTAGCGGGAACAACTCTTAGTTATTTATGCCAAAATTTAATGTCATATTTAAATACAATTTCTAGAATTGCCAGTATCAAATTTGTACTGAAATATTAGTATTGAAATAGCGCAGTATCATAAATAGATGTGTGACTGTGACGATACAACTGGGCTATCGATCCTTTTTGTAGCGGAATTAATTAATACGGTAGTAGTAGTAGTATTGTTAAAAGTGCTTCGACAGCTTAGGTCATTTCGCACGTAGGCCCCCACCGGGAATCGAACCCGGGACCGCTTTCACTGAAGTCGAACGCGTTGCCCACTTGGCTATCAGGAGCCCCCTTAATACGGATAAATTGAAGGTTACCAGTGCGACTATTATTATAATATATTTTTAGGATATTCTCATAATACCGCAGGTGTTTCATACCCCTCTCTTCTTTGTGCTTTCCTGCAGTGAAAACATTATTTGTGTGATAAAAAGTCACAGGTTTTTTTCTTTGCGAAACTATTCTTTCTTTCCTTCTTTTATTTTGATATCAACCGAACTTGTTAAACTATATTTAAATTCTTGTTTCAAATCTTATATCATGTTATGTATTCGTATTTGAAACCAAAGTCTGACAAAGGTTAAATGGAAGATGGGACTCTCTAGTCCCAGTTTTTTCTAATAAAGATGTTCTACATTGTATAATTGTTTCCGAACAATACTTTTCTCTCATTAATTCAGGACGAGAAAACTCAAATGTAATAGGGACCTTGTTTCTCCTTGATGAAACGTGCATAAGGAGAAATTGTTGCCCACTTGAATGCTTTAAACGAGCCTAAATGAAGAACTGTAGTACATTACATCTTCCGTACTTCTTCGATTAATCTTCAGGGTGGTCTGACCCCCTTCAATAATCCCCTAAGCGTTCCTGTCTTTGCGTAGTATGTCCTTCTTTATCCATCCGCAGTTCCTCTTTTAAGTCTTAACAATTCTGCTCTCTTGCGGTAAATAAGAAGGATTGCTTCTCCCTGATGTTTGCTCCAATTACATCTAGGTACAATCGGAACTCCGTTCTTTTTGCAACAAGGAAAGGGCCTTACTTTGTACAGTACGTCGTGCCGTCGGTCATTTTTGCTTCCGTTGTTCCTTGGTTTTCTACTTTTGTTATAATCAGGAAATAGACTGCGTTTCCTGCAAATATTTTACGCCTGAGAAATTTTTATTGGAAATTCTCTAAATTGGATTTCTATTGTACTTCCGTTGCCGTTGTCTTTTTGCGGTTTTGCCGTTGTACTTTTATGGCCGTCATCCGCAGTACTCTGTTCCGCTGGTGAACATTTCATTTCACGGAGTTTGCTGCGCTAGGAAATTCAGCTATTTATTTTTCTTCGTGGAAATCTGATGTTTACATTCTACTTTTCGAATTTTTGTTTCTTTGAACGAAATGGATTCACTATTCCATTTAGTTGTTTATCTTTTGCACTATAATTAAAGTTCTGTGAACTTCCTTTTGATTGAGTAGTTCAAGAATAACCTGATACTTGAGTAATTCTAGAATAGTGTAATCGTCAAGTGATTACCTACTATAAGTTAAGTGACCAAGTTCCTATAAAACAACTAAATGTTATCGAAATCAATACGTTATACGTATATTATCGGGGTACTTAGACGGCGTTGACACACTAAATCGGCAATTGTTGAGGATTTTCATTTTTTCCGGGAACGATACGCAAAAGTAATCGATTAGGCAAGTAGACTAATGATGCATACACTCCCTGCCACAGGCCTAAGGGCGGCTTGAGGGTTTATATGAAAACGTAGGAATGGAACACGTCATAAAAATTCAAAATAATTCATTGAAACAAAATCAAATATTACTTTAGAACCAACTCGGTATTTTTTTTTGGAATTAACCGATCATTTTTAACTCAGTGAACTTTTGACTTCACCTAATACATACTGTGATTTTTTTCAGTTTAAATGATGCTCATACCGTTTAATCTACGGAAGGTTGACAACACTACGGAAAATACTTCAAGCAAAATCTACTTTGAGTAAAACTTGCGAATTGTGACGTATGACTTCAATTCCAAAGGGAAAAGAAGGATCTAATTTCGGAATAGTACGTGCGAGGTTTCATCTCGGAAATCCCCGTATCTAAACAGCTTTTGAAAATGTTGCTTTCCATTCCCATTTGCAGAGGGAAGCACTTGTACGAAAGACATTGGAATTTGGGTTCCTCTAGGCGGATCAATCGCCGATGCCTCATAGCTCTCCGAAATTTTCCAATCACAGCTCCATCCACTGCTCTATCCCATTGATGGTGCTGCCTCAGGTGAATCAATTTTGAATCGGTTATTGCCATAAAATGAGCAAGTGGGGGAGAAACGACAGTTTACGATGTAAACTTGATGAGTCAGGTCTGTGGAAAATGAGAAAAACTGCTATCGATGACACAAGGCTTTCCAACCTCGGAAATACTGACGGCCTGCTAAGAAGTATCTTCGCAATGTTTTCAGCTTTCTACTGCAATAATAAGCATTGTCACATTGCCGAAATTCTTCACTTTATAATGCATTGGATGTATTTCAAATCTTCCTTCGACAGCAGTGCTACCACCTAATTGAAGAAATTAAGAGTAATATCCATAATGTTTAGGGACTTCGTGGTTGTAACAGCAGTAAAGTTAGTATTTTTTATAAAGAAAAAAGTAGCATAGAGAGGCCTCCAGCATATTTTTAGCAATTAACTTCTCAAGTCCTCACTTCATGTAACTGCCTTAAATTAAATCTCACAAACTTTAAAACTCTAAACTAAATATAAACACATTATTTTGCGTAAGACCGTAATTAAATATGAATAAAAAAACTGTAGATTAAATATGGTGGATAGCCCAAATAAGGGGTGCCTTTAAATTAAAGAGAGTTATATAGATAAAAGTAAATTTCCTTGAATAGATATCTACAGAAACAGTTTTTGGACATGGGTGAGATATAATATTGAAATCATCCCGAGAAAATAAAACTGTAAGCATTAAAACATTAACATTTTCTCTTTATCGGAAGGAAATGAAATGGTGCATAATGAAGGTTCCCCGAATGTATCTGAATTAATTTCCGTGAAATATTGCTAAACATTTGACATCACATGTTAAGTGGTAACTTAATCTCTAATACTATTTCATTTTTGAAGGTGAAATTGCACGTTTTCCGAGTACACTATGGGGTTCTTCGTCAAGTTAAAAGGATCGGATTTGTTTTTAAATTTCAATTTGAATCAACCTATACCACATTCAGTTTCATATCCTCAATCTTTACGGAATAAACTCATCAATATAAAAGATAACATTTTATTCTCACCACTTTTTCCGAGAGGCTATTTGTGAATATGCATTTTAATACTTTAAAATGTCTTAAGAATCCTCCATCAATCTTTCTGTATGTAATTGTTCAATAATGTTATATTTCTTGGGCACTAAATGGAAATATATAGGAAATATTTCTACACACTTTATTTATTTCTAGCACTCATTAACTCAAAGCTAGTGTATATTGCTACTCTGTTTAGATATTTGATATTTAATTGATCATTGGTTAGTGCCAATGTTGATTCACTTTCTGATACCTTTGTAGCAACAAATTTAAGCACGAACATGAAAAAGTTTTTAATTAATAAACTATCGGATATATATTTATAATTTTAAGTGCAGTATGAGTATAAATTAAATCCTTAAAGTAAACTGTAGTTGTTATGTTTTACCGGTGGTGGAGTGGTTAGCATGCCTTTATCCCATGGTAATTTTATGCTTAGGGATTGGATGTGCATGCTCGTTTGTTGTTAATCTTCTTTAATTGCCTCTTCTGTAATTGTCCAATGAATAAATACTTGTGATGGCATAGGAAAATAAATAAATAGATTACTCTAGTGATAATTAAAGGCAAATATTAAATTTCAAATAATTCTAATGAAAACAATAAAATTAAAAAATAAAAGTTCCACATCATTAATAACAAATTACATCATATTGCTAACTACAGATTAAGCTTAAAGGTTCATATTTGCTGGTGGAATTTCACGTAGTAACTTTTATTGTTTTATTGAAGTGCACGCAGTCATGGTCTCTTCAAAAGAAATCGTTTCACATATATAGATCCAAAACTCATAGGTTAATTTCTTAGTTCGGTAAGTTGATTTCTGTTTAGTTAATATAAGTTTAGTTAATGTCTGCCCAGATATTGCGCCTAAGAATTCTAGGAAATTAATTTTGTACCGTATTTTTACGTTGAATATATGGAGCTTAAATTGCAATTCAGTAATTTTAAAATAAACTGACGGATCTGGTGCGGATCACATAAACTAGTGAAACGGCACTATTACGCAATGCACGGAGCAAGTAATGGGAGACAGTATTTTGGACCAATATTGTTTCACTTCCACCATGGATAGCATTCCAGTAAATCGCTGATTTGGATGTAAAATGGATGGGGTGGGTGCATGAGTCGCAAACCAAACTAGGAACTGTGTTATCTGCGGGATAGAACATGTCTGTCTAAGTGTGCTCGCTTTGATACTAATAGAAGGCTCACAAACAGGAAAGACAAACATGAACGAACCATATCGGAAGACCCTTGTTCCAAAACGAGGGTATCATATAAAGTTTCCACCTCTGAAATGTAACTAGGATCAATTAAACCATTCTTATATAAGATTATGTCGAATTCAAATGTAATATTCTTTGCCCAGTGGTGAGATATATAAATTGTGATGTAATTGACGTAGCGTATGGGGATTCCATGCTGATTCATGGAACTCTATTAATCACGCTTCAAATTACTGCACTTGAGTTCCATTCCTTTGGACAGAAACTCGGATGCGGAAATTGTAACGGGCGGAAATTAATTGCAAGGTATGCGCTAATAATGTTCGTAGGCAAGAAAGTGTAACAGGGTTTGAAAATCTTCTATATCATCACATTGCGCCACAGTTCGTTGAGGAATTCTAATTTATATAAGAGAAAGAGCTCCTATTGGTTATGTAGCATATACCTTTGTTTATAGCTGTTATAGCCCTTATGACTAAAGTAAGCTCTTAATGCTATATTATCAAAATTATAATCGAAACAAATTCAGTTTATTAATTACATACAAGACATGGAATCTGTTTAAACAATTTTGTGATTTAAAGATAATAAATGGGTTTCATGGCTAATGTACACTTATCTATCAATACTAATCAGCAAACTGCTATTACTCCAGGAATTCATGTCTAATGATAATTAATCACTCCCAACTCACAAAAATGTCAAAAAGAAATATAACAAGGGTTGCTGTTTATGTCATTATGCAGCAAACTTAAAAAGTAAGGTCTATATGGCGGAGATTGAGACTAAAATGTCTCTTCTTCCATCTAACCTCTCATCATAATTAAAAACAAATAAATTTATCGATAGAAATAGAGAAGAAAACTTAAGAAAGATTTGTGGATGTAAAGAAATCTTAGTAATATTTTAAGAATGAAATTCACAGTAGGAAAATACCCACCGAGTAGGGGGGTGTGAGAAACCTGCACTAACCTACTGATAGTTCAAACAAAAATATGAGAAGGAAACTGTGTATGTGGAAATCACTTGAGCAGTACTGTAAAAAATTAACTAAAAGAAATTAATTAAAACAATAAAAATCACAAAGAATTTACGCATTTAAAACAAAACTATCTGAAAATTGAAATTGTAATGCATGAGTAATTAGTAAAATAACTGTAATAGTTTAATATCATAACAAATTAATGAATAAAATAAATAATAATGAATTACTGGAGTGCTTGGCATTAAAACCTGCACTTCGCATTAGACTTTCCTATATCATATACGTGCAATATATAAACTTGTCTCTAGGGTTCCCTCTAAGCTGCACGCCTGGGCGGTCGCCTAATACTTTTTTAAGTGTCACTTTATTTTGAAAGTGTCCACTATTTATTGAGATACTTGAAAGCCTTCAAATTCAGTTTTCTCAGATTTATTAATGGTTTTGTACACAAGGAATTGTATGGTAGGATCACATAGTTAATTTCGTCATTTTAATGAAGAAAATCAGAAAAATTGCAAGTTATGGCTATTCCTTCCATAATAGTAGTGGAAATCTGCAAATTAATCATCCGCAGTTATTATCATGCCACCCAAGGACGGAAAAAATTAGAGGGAGTTATACTTGCTACATCTACGATAATTTTCTTTCGATGCAGTGGTCTCGAGTTAATATGGACCGAGGCCACTTAGCGTTATGGAATGCTATAATAGTAATACGGGAAGGTCATCTTGCGTACGTACATAAATTACGAAATAAGCACGCTATTTTCATTCCTTGCCGTAGCACGACGTGTATTTTCATTTAAAAAATCATTTTGAAAATAAAACTCTTAAATAAAAATTATCATCCTTCCTTTATAATATATAGGTCAATTTTCCAGATACAGTTCTCACTTCTTTTCTCTGATTATCTTCATATTATTATGCCAACGTTTATCCGTCTATGCAGAACCGGCATGGCGAAGTTACAGTAATAGTGATTTAATTGGGTTGTAGATACATATGGGTGTAAGTAAAAAAAGGTAAAGCGCACAAATACTCGTATGTACCTCGGGGTAATTCGGATATGGATTATCGAGGCTTTACTGTAATTCAATATTTTAACGCAGGAAAATGTTTTATTCTCTTATCGCTGTTTCTGAAAGGATAGGATATTAAACTCATATTCTTTTTTCAAGGCGAAATGTACAATTCGAGACTCGAAGGCTAGCCTCCTAGGAAGATAATCATCTCCTTAATTTTCTATGTCCTTGCGTTCTGAATGTGGGTCAAAGATGCAAATCAGGCGAAATGGAATCCTCGCCTTTTCCCAAGAAATTCCCAAAGAATACGCAACGGAATGGAAAAACACTGGGTTGGACAGATAATGGCGGTGAGGCACTTTGATTCCCGACGGTGGGCTGCGATATCTGTCAGTCGAGTGCGGTAATTGCGGGCGACGGTAGCGAATTAGGGCGCCAGCTATGGGATAAACTTGAAACGACAATGATAAACGATGGAGATAGTCGCAATGAATGTTGCTCGCGAAGTTGGACCGTGAAACTTTAAATCCATCTCTATCTATTTTGTGTTCTTGTTTTAAGGATTTGGATGTATTCCGTCATTGAAACAGAACACAATGCGTTTCCGTTTGTTAATGAGAATAAATAACGCGTGTCTATTTGATATAAGCCTCTCGTGCGAAGTGGCCAAAGTCGAGAAGTTTCCTCGAGGATTACGAGATGGAGAGAGATTCTAACGCCGAAACACATACTAATGAATCGTAAGTTTCAGGTTAAACCCTTAAGTAATCGCAGTATAAAGGACTCAAAATTTTATCAGTGAAAATAAAGCAATATATCGCCGTAATAATTTTTACCTATTCCTTTTTACTATTCTGTGGGGTCAAACAAACAAACAGTGCATACTTCTTATCTAAACGTACCTCTTGGCCCGATGCGAAAGTTATCGTCTTTAGGAATTTAAGGTACTAAAAAGACATACTATATGTTGGGTTATTTAGAGGAATCCTAAAACAGCACCTAGCCTTTACGATGGATATAATAACAAACATATATATTTATATTTAAAAATCAGTAGTTGTATATTGTCAAAAGTGTACAAGATCCATGGTTACTTCGCACGTAGGCTCCCATTGGGGAATCGATCCTGGGACCGCTTTCACCGAAGTCGAACGCGTTGCCCACTTGGCTCTCCGGGATCAATTTAAAAATGGAATTGGACCTTAAGATAACGGATAACAGAAAATAAAGTTTTCACAAGAGATGACTAATACTGCAGGAATTTTCCAGATGGGGGAACCGTAATCAATGATGGGAAGAGCACAACTAAAGAGTTGTTTTGGCTTACGGGTCAGATAAATCTAAGGGGTAAATCAATCAATCTTGTTACCGCATGAAACATTTCTAATGTGTGTTCAACAAACTAAAGTTTGGAATTAGAAATAACTCCCAAATCCTTTTCTTTGACGATCAAAGAAATTGATATGTTGTAGAGACGGTAAACGTATTTTACTAGGGAAGATTTCAACATAAAATGCAGCGTTGTTTACCTCTGCGGGTTCACACTTGCACTGAAAATCACTGTTCTTGATCCACTCAAAGTTTCAATTTGTGTTAATTATTCGATGTTGTTTGCAGTTTCTTTGATATCCATGAAAAAACTAAATAATTGGTTTTGAGAGCAATTGAATTATATTGCAATCATAATGTATCGTAACGAATTTCCATCTTAAATGTACCATATCATTGTGTTTACAGAATCTTTCCTGGAAAAGTAGTAATATTTTACATTTCATAAGTAAGTTAAGTTGACCATAAATATTTTCATGATGTTCATGGGGGTATTTACACCTAGAAAGCGATTTTAAGTTTCGGGTCAATATGACCGATACGACTACTTCAGGGATAAAATCCAAATTTCCCCGCAATTTCGATGCATCAGCTGCGACTTGGAATCGGAAAGCGTAAATTTTCCATGAGATAACTGAAGAGAAAACAATAAAACACATTAAAATTCTCTGTAACCTCTTGTGAGCTTACGAATTGAATGTCAGTTTGTAAATTTGAGTCTTCAGCCCCTCTAAGCCACTCTCTTTTAATAAAAATCCATCATACTTTATGTTTATTCCATTACGTTAGGTTACTAGTCTTTATTCTACACATCTTCATTTTGACGTAAGGTGGAATTTTAGATACTTTAACATTCATCAAAGAGTAAAAATCTTTATGCGTTTAATTTTATTCAGTATATCTCTTCGGTCTAAAGAAAATATATTGATTTTATGACCATATTACGCTAATGTATCAATGTCAATCAATAGGCTGGCTATTACTTCAAGGAAACGCATGGCTTTTATTATAATTTCTTCTTATTGCCAGAAATTTCAAAATAACGATACGACACCTTAAGCAGTTTGAAAATATAAATAAGATTGTTACTATGTATAAATTCCTCACGGGTTGTCAGCAGGGTTAAGTTGGTGATTACCACAGATGTTTCGGCCGCGAACTCAGCAGCCATCCTCAGGGTGTCGATGTTAGATTTTGATCGTCCTTATATATCTTTGTTAATGGCATATTTCGCTGTATGCGTAACGGATTGATACTAAGTAATCTTTCAAGTGGCATGCATTCGTTTTCGAATCACTCATATATTTGTCGAATTTCTCATTTATATGTTATTAAAACAATCTCAAAGTTTTACTCAAATTTCTTATGAAAGGCTATCTCATTTTCAGTGGCATTGCACCGAATCACGGTCACTTTGGAAGTCGCTCTGTAGCTTAGAATTTGTATTGATATAGTTTATTGACGCAGTAAATTTATGTAATGCAGCCAAACATGGATGTGTGAGTTACTGTCTTCGTCTAATATAAGAAACACTTATGTGATTTCAGTGATGTATCCTTCTAAAGGATTACTATGTAAAATCAAGTAAATATAATAAGTAGAATATAATCAAGAATATCGTGCATTGTTAAATTAATATCTGCACTTCTTACAGTAAAATTATCGATCTTTTAGAAACGATTTTCAAAGAGAAACACTTTCTGTTCGAATATCTTTTCTTTAATTATGAATTTTCATTCAGTGTTTTCCCCTAATGTCGATTTTATTATCTATGACAGGGTTTTCATTTTTGGTATGTATTGTTATTGTATATCCTTAAGTATCAAATGAACATCTTGATTATTTAGAGAAAACGGTGATAAAACGCAATAACAAATTTTTAAACAATTTAATATTCACCTACTTAATTTTTAATCATTTGAGAGTATTAATCTATCAAACATGTTTGTAAAATTTGCAGGATATGTAAAAAATTCTATACTAACGCGGAATATCTGTATCCCTTAGAATATCACTGTAACGCGGAACAGTTTGGGAAATCCTAATCAAGGAAATATTCATCGTCCACCTGAAAAATCAAAACGCCCCACTACTCCTAGATTGGTAGGTAGCAGGCTACCAGCTGACCTAGCTTGTGAAATGGAATAACATTTTCATTGACCTAATGTTTGAATTCTTATTTCCTCACTCAAATTCGAATTTCATAACGTTATGATACTCGAATTAGCATTCTTTCAGAATGATAAAAATGCATTTCAAGCAGCACAATTTACGATTTCACGAGACTGGCGATACAGATTTTAAAGAGCATTTGTTGCCACGGTAGAGTACCCTTCTCCAATTAATTCCGAATGCCTTCGCACCCTTTTTCTCTTTTTCCTCTTCCCTCTTTCTCCCAGTGACCCTTCGTTTTCTTTTCGGAGTTTGACCTCAGCTCTAAGTGCGAGTTGTTTCAACAGCTAAAATATTTCTCGTCTCAAATGTGAGTTTTTGTCGCAACTTTCTTGCTTTGTCTTTCCCGTGAAAATGTTTCAATCTCTAAAGGCGACGTTTATTTGTGTGTTAAATCCCAATTAAAAAGTCCATGTAGTCTGAGTGAAAAGCATAATAAAAGTCAAACGGAGAGGGCAAAGCTTCAAAGACGGCTTGCTTCCTTCTTAATAATAACATTTTATGGCTTGAAAAACATAATTGTTGCAACCATTTAGGAATTCACTTTGAGTTGCGTGAAATAATAAAATGAGAATTGTTTTATTTCTCCTTTATAAGGTACGAAACGAAGAGTAATCGTAAGAGCTAGTTGACTAGATGCAGATAATTATTTTTTTATTTATTTTAAATATATTCGACAACTCGCTCTTTGTTTTTATGGCACACAACCAAGTAAAGGCTCACTCAATCTTTATTATTTT
>KZ308220.1:1975068-1985735 GCA_000376725.2 Ladona fulva | reverse complement strand
TATTATATTAAGATTGAAATAAAAGAAGATTCCTATATTGCGTTACTGGGACGAGAAGTGAGATGAAATAAATTGCGCGTTTGAGAGCCATTAGTTTTTCTTTCTTGTTTTTAATGTATATCTTTTCTTTTTAATCTACACCTTTTCTGATCCCTGTGTGTGATACTTAGGGTCGGTAATTACAGTAATTTACTGTGTATTTATAAAGCCGTAGGAAAAATAGAGGAAGTTTATAAGAAAATAATCTTAAGAGTAAATGTTTTGTCGTTTTTGATAGCTGAATCTTATCCTAAAAGCAATACTTAGTTAGTTTCTTGCCGTGAATAGGAGATATAGATCATTTAAGTAGGACAGCAAACTGTAAAAATTCCTCTCTTGCGGCGAAAGGCACACTTGCGCGTACATTCTTGCGATAAAAATTCCGTAGTGAAACTTCCATTATGAAATCTGATGTAATAGAGGGAGAAAATAAATCCAGATACCGAGGCGAAAAGCGACACTGTATGAACGATCATATACATGGAATTACACACTCATAATTAATTTTACGGTAACATCTGCTGCTAGTGTAAGAAAAAGAAGTTCTGAGTACGGCTATTAATGAATTAGAGGTGTAAAAACACTCTGCAAGCTGTCTTTCGGCAAACGGAGCTCGCGCTAAGAGACAAACGGGAAGCTCCGGATTGCCGATTTCTGGGATGTCCCAATGACCATTTCAGAGACAAAGCCTCCATCGGAAGGGGGTTTCCTACTGATAGACTTAATTTGGAGAAAAATTTTATTGCTTCTTTTGAAGGGTGAGTCAATAAATTCCAATTAATACCTTTAATTATTTACTTACGATTGACAACATAATTTGAACGCTATTGATCGATTCAATGAAAATATGTATTGCCCAAATTTTATTCCTTTGCATATTAACTAAATCCAAAGAGCTCTAAAAATAGGACGGAGGACGATTGATTCTTAGTTTTCAGTAGTTTATTCAGAATAATACGAGTTTCCGTTTAAAGTGAATGAAAATAAATTTAGAAATTTTCTAAATATTTTTTTTTCTTTAATCGATACGCTATCCTATTAATGTACCTTTTCAAACCAATTGCTTATCTCGAATAACCTTCAATCACCGTATTTGATCCTGCACTCCTCAGTCTCGTCGTCCATCCATTTGCATTGTTTTCTTAATATCGTTGCAATGCATTTCTCTTTTCGCGAAACCTGTCTATGATATGCTCTCAGTTCCTGATTGTGGTGTTTATATTTAGATAGCAGTAATCTCTCACATACTTATTACAAACTCAACAGCTTTTCTTGGGTGCGCTAAGTTCCGTGTGGTTAACTGCTTAACGAAAGAAATGTCTCTAAAGTCCGAATTAGCTAACTTTTTTGGTGTTACCCTTGCATTTCTAAGAATACAAAAATGTAATCTAAGAATTTTAGTCTTCTTTACTTCTCTTATTGCTGCAATACTAATTTTCTAAAAGTCCAGTACTATCAGACTTTTCTTATTAGAGAATTTAACATGAGACTCTCTCAACCTCATTCAAGCAATAATAACCAAATGGTTAATTGATAATGGCAAAGAATTAATAGAGTTTTGTGATAAAGTTTTGTCAGTAAAAATGACATCCCAATCACATAACTTCGTGATATGAACTCTTAAGAAGCGTTGATTATCTTCCCATGAGTGTATTACTACAAATTCATTTTAGTTACGCATCAGTAATTTCCCGTTAACGTAGTTCTAAGCTCGCCTGTCTTTTGTAGAAAAGCGCCAAGATTCGATTCCAGTTGGGAATACGATTTCACCGACACTGGTTGGCGTCAGTATGGGCACATATCCAAATCAAGTTGGGCCTAAGCAAACGTCATCAGGAGCCAAACTCAATGAAAAATATTGGATGAATATTCGAACACGATGTATACAAAACAATAATTATACTAGAAAATTTAATGAATTTTATTTATATTGGCCTCTTTGGCGTTGTATAACGGAGATGTGTGTTCATAAGGATACAGCTACCGTGGAGATTATATATCACAAAATTATTTACAGAGGATTGTGGTACAAATAGATCAGGCAAATGCATAACGAGAGCGGATTCTTTTTATCTTTTGATCTAGCAAACACCTGTTTATATGAAATATATTCTAAGAACTTTTGCGCATACATTATAGCAGTATATTTTCTACGAGTGTAACACGGTTTCTTTGTATCATCATCTTGTTAAGTCTTTCTATGAATACCGCAGGCAAACTTATTTATTCCTGTATCTGATTGATATTTTCTTTTCAAGAATATTTTCAAATCTTTCTAGTGGTTTACGATTTTGATTTAGTATCCATACTGACTTATAATTCGTTTTAATGAATATAACAATAAAATAAAAACTACAGAAGGGTTATTTAATAAATAGACGAGCAGCAAAGTAATAAACTAAAGATGAGAAGAAACTCATGTGCTCTTTTGATTTTCTCTATCGACTTCCGCAACATTTCCGTAACTTTTCTTACATTATAATTGATATGCTTTACTACGGTTACCTTCACTAATGCTGATATCGTAACATTCGTCATCTTAAGACATTAAGCGTTTTAGCGGTGAGCCTCACCTTACGTTGTAGCCAATTGATGTCATTGAAGCGGTATGATTATCGTATAAGATATTAATAATATCTGTTTCTGCACTGTAATTTCAGATTAAATCACATTTCTTCCTAAGAGTTGTAAAAAGCGCACATTAACGAAAGTTAGATGAGTTAAAACGGAAAATTTGAAATCATTCAACATTTCCTTCAATGAATTGATGATTATGCATGGAAATTAGCGAAGTCAATGAAGAATGAGTTCTTATAGAACAAAAGTAGGTTAATAATTCAGGCAATACTCATAATCATTGAATGTAGTCAGCGAAATGCTCAGTGATCAAGTTTTTTCATCTAAGGTACTTACTGCAATGACCATTAGACCTGATGCTATAGCTAATTTCTTAGTAAAGCTGCAGGCGATTTTCCATATATTTTTTATCGAATGATTAACTTGAAGAGGCCATTACTTTATTTCATTTTACCTCCGTCTGGTCTAGTTCTCCACTTCTTTCCTTTGACTTGTCCATTTTTACCGTTTAATGAATAAATGCGCTGTGTTACATTTAGTGCTATTTATTTATTCAGAGGTACGATTGTGCCGATAAACCATCAAGCTTGACGATACAAATATGCTTTACAAATACGTGATTTGCTTCGCCACTCTATTTCGTGGTCGTTTTTCCGCATTTTGGGTTTTTTCCCAATAAATCTTTAGTTAAGGAGTTTTTCCCATAATACAAACCGTCGTGTTTTTATGAGTTATGCATATAGTTTGCAAGTTTTATTTTATTTATTCATCAGCAAGATAGCCTATTAGTTTGTGTATCTTGTGTGTTTCAGTTATCTTGTAGCTATGTCTGTCGTGTTTTTATGGATATCTGGATCTATTTTTCTAAATTTAAGTTAAGTGTAGTAATTTTTTAATATTAGTTTAACAGTATAATCATTTAACATTTAAAGAGGTTAGGTAGAAGAGAGGCTTTGTTGGCGTAACCACATCCTGAGAGTAAAATGCTCGTAATAATAATAATGTTCCGTTATCTATTCTTCCAGCTCGTTTCCGTGTTAATTTCATCATTGCGACAGTTTAATTTTCTATTACTCCAAAGGTCTAATTCTCTCTTAGGGTATAATTTTTCCCTTAATTTCTAATAGAAATTCTGATATCCTCCGTGAAAAAAGAAGCGTTAAGAAATCTCAAATAGCAAACGCCGTGCCTACGGCTTACATTAAAAATATTCGAAGATTGGCGATAGCGAAGGCTTCAGATTGATCTGTGCTGGAAAATATGTGAGGATTTACTTTTAGATAAATTTTCCTTCCTTTCTTCCGTAATATCTTTACCATATAATTCAAAACAATTAACCCCTCTCTCATTTCATAGAATGCATTTAGGCCGTATGAGGACGTTTTACTCTTTCTGATATCTAAGATTAGGTCGTCTAAGATGTCTTCTTTTTAATATATTTGGTTCGATCTCAATATACCACATCCGTGGTAAGCATAAAAAAGTAGGATAAATATTTCTCCGTTCTGAATTCACTCTTTATATCATTAGATGATGTGCAGTTGTAGTTATAAATGATAGTCGCTTTACTCGATGTTAACAGATGCGACAATATCTTATAAGTGTATGTTTTGCTTTCCTGACGTGGTTAGAAACACACACTTTTGGCGTGTTTCTAACCACGTCGGTGTTACACAACAACACAGAGGTGACAGAAATGTCCGCAGTTCAAAATAATAATTTGAAATTAATAAGCATCAATGGCAGTCACTGTAGTGACTTTTTCACTGTACACACTTTTTCTCTAAACTCTGCTGTAAATTCGTTCACTGATAATTAAAAAGCTGACTGTACTTTCTATGAGAGTATGTATGGATTTACTGTGAACTGTAAGATAGCTAAAACCCGTAATAAACATTATTATTATTATTATTATGTCTCTAAAACTCACTTTGTATCAGCCAACTTTCCAAAGCTGGGTTTCGATAAAAAATATTTATAAGGCATGGAATAACAGTGTACAAAATTTAAAAATGGTTCACTATATTTCACTATGGAAATATCAACTCAGATACAGAAACAAGAATAATATCAATTGCATGTGCTTTTATTTGGTGTTTCAAAAATATATCCATTTCAGAAAATTATTCACTCATTTTCAGTACTGTTGCTCATCCTTCCTCCCCAATACGCTGCCATTCTCCTTAACCCCCTCCCAACTATTCGTCATCATATCACTCTTCTCTTTGTCTTTGACCTCTTTCTTTAGTTGTCATCCCTCTTTTTCTAGTTCCCCTTTTCCCCCAATATATTCTGTGTAATTTGTTTGTTTTTTTACTGAAGATGATTCCAGATATCGAACCCNTCGTACGGAAACCCACCCAAATAAAAGAGAGTGAAATAGGATGAAATTAAAAAAAATATCTTTAAATATGTAAATGCTGCAGAATCTGGAACCAGGATGGTGAATTTGCAAATGCTAGAATAATTGGAAACGTACAATATTCATCTATCAATTATTTTCATATACCCCTGCAGTGAAAAAGTTCAAGCACCCCTTTCGATATTTAGCTGTGTCAATATTGTAAGTGTGACTTGAAAAAATAAAAGCGATCGAAATGAAGAATGCCTCGGCGGCGGATAAGATGGCAATTTTTATTGGAGATATTTTGGAGAGGGAAGGAGCAGATGAAATTTAAACATAAAAACGCAATTCGGGAGACAAGCGTGGAGGTGTTTTGATTAGAGTGGGCGTTTGGGAAGAGAAGAGGCAGAAAAGGAGAGGAAAAGTCCTTTCACTTCCCATTCCAGGGCCCGAGTTCATTAGCTGCTGCTCGTGGATTCGGAGAGGAATTAAAGCAAGGCTTTTGGAAAGCGAAGAGAAAGGTGAACGGGTCGCGTTACGAGGAAGAATGTCTCTGCAGGGAGAGAGTCGTTTGAAGGGGGGCGCTGTGGGTCACCACCGAGGGATGCCGCGACGCCCTCGACGACTCCAGATACACTGCGACGGGAAATTCTTTATGCTTTTAATTTTATTCAGTATATCTCTTCGGTCTAAAGAAAATATATTGATTTTATGACCATATTACGCTAATGTATCAATGTCAATCAATAGGCTGGCTATTACTTCAAGGAAACGCATGGCTTTTATTATAATTTCTTCTTATTGCCAGAAATTTCAAAATAACGATACGACACCTTAAGCAGTTTGAAAATATAAATAAGATTGTTACTATGTATAAATTCCTCACGGGTTGTCAGCAGGGTTAAGTTGGTGATTACCACAGATGTTTCGGCCGCGAACTCAGCAGCCATCCTCAGGGTGTCGATGTTAGATTTTGATCGTCCTTATATATCTTTGTTAATGGCATATTTCGCTGTATGCGCAACGGATTGCTACTAAGTAATCTTTCAAGTGGCATGCATTCGTTTTCGAATCTCTCATATATTTGTCGAATTTCTCATTTATATGTTATTAAAACAATCTCAAAGTTTTACTCAAATTTCTTATGAANACGTTGTGGAAAATCTCTAATTTGCGAAACAATATCTCTGATTTACTTATCATGCCCTTAAAAGGAATATAACACAAGGACCATAAAGCTATCAAAAGTTGATGAAGAAACCTTATGCGTTTCTTTATCAACTTTTGATGGCTTTATGGTGCCTGAGACTGTTATATATTTGCCATCAGCGGTAAGCTTCCTTGTGACCTTAATAGGAAATCAAAATTATAATTGTTTAATTACTTTTAAAAAACTCTACATCGTATCATGTATCCAAAGGTATGTGTATGTAATTGACGGTATCAGAGTACGTATGCACAAAAGCAACAATATTCACAGAATACTAGTCGTAATTGGTCTAGAATGCCACAGTGGTATAGTCAAATTATCCTTTGAATGAAATATTTTGAGTCTCACAGAAATAAAATCCGTATTCTATGATTGTCTCCAAAATTCCTTAAATAAGACTCTGGTGAGGCATATTATCGTAGCTTACGCAAGAGAAGGCCGTCGTAGCCTTTTTTATATACTCACAGTTAAGGGTCTTGCTTCGGATGTGATTATTACTTGTGTTTTGTAATTTAAATATAATTATTTTTCCGGCCCCTACAGAGAATGTTATCTTTTCAGTTACGAATGAGATTTATGTCCGCTTTGGCTCGTACCCTGGTTTCGGGTATTGGGTCGAAGATTAAATGTAATGACTAATGTTGAGCTGGAGATGAAATTCTTACGTAATGACAGGGAGTTGACTTTTCTAAAAATGAAGTAAAATTTCTCTTTATGGATTGACTAGAATAAGTTCATTAAAGCTAAAAAAATATTTTACGTCAGAGCGAGGCCAGTTTTTCTTATGTTAGGCGTTGTTATTCAGAGAAATCCAAGTAAAATTGTTCACTGTTGATATATCCCTGATATGCTGGTATTTCTGTAACTTCATATGATAAAATAAGCGTTTCGGTAGCTCTTGTGTTTATCTTGAATGCTTATTCAAGATAAACTGCTCTATTATCTTGAATGTTTATTTATATGAATATTTATTATCTTGAATGTTTATTCAAGATACTCTGCCAAGGTTATCGAATTATTGTATAAATAAACGAATCAAAACTCTCAGGCATTCATCATATCAAGTTATCGGCTTAATCTAAGTAGAAGTAGGGGTAATATCAATAGGGAAAAACTTTTATGAGGTATATCTATAATATTTTTGCCTTTACGAGTCATATAATAGAACATATGAGAATTCCACAATATAACATGCCACCTCAGCTTTTAATAAATACACACATACTAGAGTGTAAGAATTACATCAGTTTTTATTCTTATATCTTCATTCCTGCATTCTCATAACGGTGACTACATCATCTCCATCTTAATTATAAGTACTTTTTATCGGAGTTCTTTTGTTAAGAATGAATTTATGTTATCAGTATTTTCCTTGACTTTTAGTAAATCAAGCAATGGACGATTTCTACAAAACGTACTTACACTAAGCTAAAGTTATAACGTTATAATCACCTCAATGATGTCATTGTAAAAAGTATTCCGTTTACAGAAATTAGTTAAGTCCCTTGGTTTACAATTAATACCACCGTAATAGAAATAGTTGTTATTAAGACATTTTATTCATAGGTGGAGTAGAATTTCTGATATACCAAATACAAGATATCTTCATTGCACCACTGTAATTACATTTGGCCTTTACTTACCCTCACACCTGCCAACTTATATCGTGCATTTCCCTGATATTTACCAAAAATACATATGGAATATAAAGGTTATTTTCTACTATTGTTCGACATTTGAGTATACTAATCAGTTCATTAGGATAAATTTCCATGATGTATCTATCCACTCGATAGCGGAAGAATTAGAATCACTAGCAGAAATACCCTTTTAAATAGTCAATGGTGATGCGGCCTTGTTCTTGCCACTAACAGCTCAGCCATTCCAAGCCATTCTCAATTGCATTATGCCCACACACGCTACCTCCCGAGTCCTTAAATTCTTAGCGAAGCACATTTCCCTCGAGCAATATCCAGTACAAAAAGGTCACGGAGCATCTCATATCTGAACCAAGCGAGCAATATCATTTTTTGCAGGCCAGTTATGTCAACTGCTAGCATTGCATAAGCGCGGATAAGGATGAAGGAATATAATTTTATTAGTGGCAAAATGGTATTTCTAAGAAGTTGGTGATTTATAATTAATCCTCTACTTTTCTCCAAGTGTCGGGGATTTGAACTTGTCATGTTTATTCATCGAATTCAGCATATGGTTTATTAAATTGGCTCTCAATACCAAATATTTATTCTTCAAAAGTTTCGGAAACGATCCAATTCACGGCCAAATACCAAATATTTCTTATGAAATGTCAAAAACACTTAAATTTCTCATATTCAAAATCCTTTTAGGATCTTTCTCTTAAAAGGGCTTTCGTAGTAAGTAAGTCTTTGATGAATGTCGTGGTAAATATACTGGTATTCGTATTCCGTAAAACTTTGGTAACTTCAAGTTATTTTTTAAGTATTGATGAGATTTTTTCAAGATAGGATTTACTTTTTCGAAAATGATATTCCTCTCTAGATCTTTTCTAGAGAACTTCCCCTTCGCTTTCAAATATCTAATCTTACGAAGATTTTGGAAGAGACGATTTCGTTGGTATTTTTTACATGTAAATTTTGTTTTACTTAAATTTAATCTAAATCATATGACACCGTTGAATATTTCCCAAGATATCAATCTCTCTTTTCCATTACGTAAACATTTTTTATTTATATTAGTAAAGAGAATGAAAACTTCCTGGAAAAGAATGTCATCACAGTATATGTCCAAATTTTTACCTACCTGTTACACTCTGCATTTCTTTGTAATGTTTTCATTCCTCTCGTTTGAAAAACTTCAGTCCAATCCCAACGTCTTCATCTTTACTCTGGCAGGCGCAATGCAAAGCTGCATATCTTACAGCTTTGTACCACAATATCTAAAGACTCAATTGTGTGATGGATGTCTCTAAAACCTACATTGTTTACTAAATTACTCTCAGTCTACTAAAAAATTTGCTTACTAAAATTAAATAAACATTTTTCGAACCGACAGAAATGATATGACATCTAACAAAAAAAATGGAGGTGGGGTATTGATCGCAGTAAAGAACTACCTAAAATCCCATGTTATCCCTGTTGTCAGTCTGGTGTTGAAGAACTCTTCTTATGCATAAGTGGTGGATCTCATAAAATATTAGTGGGGTCTGTCTATTTACCACCTGCTGCTAATAGTGAACTATTTGATTCTCATGTACGCTCAATTGAATATGTATCCAATGTATTAAACTTTAATGATATACTTATTGCTGGTGACTACAATTTACCAGATATAGACTGGAGAAACTTGTCAAATTCTTCTATCAGTCACAAAGCTAAATCAATTGTTGATGTTATCAGTTTTCTAGGTCTTTCCCAAATTAATAATATCCCAAATCAAAATAACCACATTCTTGATCTACTATTTACATCCTGCACTGATTTATCCTGTATTTCTGTATCAGATCCAATTTTGCCATGTGACAAACATCACCCAGCTTTATCCTGTGAGCTTAACTTAATCCATGACATCAAGTTAATTAATTATTCCATGGAATTATATGACTACAAGTCCTGTGACTTTCCTTCTCTGGCTGAGCACTTACGTGATATAAACTGGGCTGGATTACTTTGCAATGTAAATGTTAATGAAGGCTTAGAGATTTTTTACAAAGTTTTGCATGAGGCGATTAGATTATTTACGCCTAAAATAAAAATCTATAATGGAAGTTATCCTAGATGGTTTTCCACACAACTGAAGCAGTTTATTGGCCTCAAAAAAGCTGCACATAAATCATACAAAATTTCAAACAATCCAATGGATTATAATCATTTCAACTTTTGGAGAAAGAAATGCAAGGCAGTAGCAAGGCAGTGCTATAAAGATTACCTTGAAAACATTCAATATTCCATCTCATGGAATATTAAATATTTTTGGACATTTGTAAAAAACCAAAAATCACTTAATAGATTACCACATCGTATGTTCCTTGAGAATGCTATAGCAGAGGATTATAGTAGCATAGCAAACTTATTTGCAGATCATTTTTCACAGGTGTATAAGGAACCAGAGAACATTGTGATACCAGAAATGATCCCTAATGGGAATGTTAATGTCAACAAACTTCATGTAACATGCAAAGAAATAGAAGAGAAGTTACTATCTTTGGACATATCTAAAGGAGCTGGGCCTGACTGCATCCCAGCCTCTGTGATTAAAAATTGCCATATTCCTTTAGTATACCCTCTGTTTATATTATATAACAAATCATTGAGCAGTGGAATATTTCCCTCACTGTTTAAACTTAGCAATATTACTCCCATTTATAAAAGTGGTGATAAATCTGACGTATCAAGTTACAGACCAATCACTATACAATCATCATTGGCCAAAATATTGGAAAGCTTAGTAGTTGACAAAATTTTCTCTGATGTCAAAGCACTGATTATTAAAGAACAACATGGATTTCTGCAAGGTAGA
>KZ308220.1:1946302-1972470 GCA_000376725.2 Ladona fulva | reverse complement strand
CTTTGCTAGAGAGAAAAGAATAATTATCTTGAAATTATATTAATTTTCTGTAAGTTTAAACAAATACATTTAATTTCATTGAATTTAATTATCACAAACTTTAAATGGGAGGAAGTACAAATGTTGCATGACTTTATTGTAAAAGCAGAAATATATTATCTGTACCAATTTATTAGAGCAATGAATAGCTAGAATAATCTAAATATGACTTAAAATAAAATACATTTATCATATTCTATGTTGTGATTCATATAATATTTTTCATTTTGGATACGTACCGTTGGTTGAGAATTTGGCATATCATGCATAATTAAATATCGCATTTCATTAACTATAAAATGGGAATCTAAATATTGAAATCACAACGAATTATAAAATGTCGCGCAAGTGTTGCAATTAATTTTTCTGCTACATTCATATTTTCCCTTGTGGCGGATATTCTCCCTTTTAATTTTTCGGGAAGAGAATTAAATAATCATTTATTTACACCATCAAACAGTGTTGCAACTGATAAATAATTCATTTCAAATCTATAGAAATTTTCTACGTAATATGAAATATAACGATATAGAAATGTAAAGCTCATTTACATATGCGAAATCCATTAAATATGGGGAAAATAGGTTTCCCTGTCAATTACGGATTTTAAAAGGTTCATGCATGTCTTGCTTCAACGCTTGCATTGAAACTCCTATTTTTTTCTGAGAAGCATCGTGCATTACAGGTGCGCATGTTGGGTTGCCGATATGAAAGGATATCGCCATAGTAAATATAATTTTCAGCAACAGATGAGGAACATACCGGATATTAATACATGTATCGGAATTGAGCTATTTAAACCGTGAATTTTACAACTCGGAATCAGGTTGTAATACCCCGGGTATAATTATTCCCGTAGATTGTCCCTATCTTGAAAGTTTCAAGCAATCTACCGTTCAAACAATTAATGACTAAGAGGAAAATTGGTTATGATCAGCCTAATAGTTGAGCTTTCTCATCATTTTACATATTACTGTAATAGAACAGTAACGTAACACATTTTTACGAATTTATATTTATTTTAAATGAATCTTAGATACATTTCCTGCGGAAGGCTTCGTCGGAGCAGATTCGGCCCCTGTATGACAAAGCTTGGACACCCCCTATTTAGGCCTTATTCTTAATTAAGTAGTTAAACATTCAAAATTTCCTAGTATTACTATTAATTAGATGAACAACCTTGAAATTAAATATTCTGATATGAATGGATCATTTAATTCTTACCTTCCCATCGTATTTATGAATAACATTTTAAAATATTTCGTTAACACTGTGGAGATAGAAGGCTTAAACAGAGGATAAATCAACTAAAAACTAAATTTAGAGATAGCACGTTCACAGATAATGTAGCTGACATAAAGCGTCCCCCATGTTATATAGGCCGTGTTGATACTGCTAGGAAAATCAAGGAAATAGATGCTAGAACGATCGATTCCAAAATTTATTTTTTCCGTGAACGATACGCGAATGTTATCGATTAGTGAAGTAAAGTAATGGTGCTTGCACCCCCTGCCACACGCCGAAAGGTGGCTTGTAGGATACTTGTAGATTTAGATGTAGATGTGCTTGCATTATCCTATATATAGTGAGTTGGGAACATATGTATTACATCAGCAGGAATAATATGCAAGTGATAACAACACTTACTCAAAAGTAATTTTGAAATACCATAATTTATGTTGTATTGGCCATAGTCCAACTTTCACTTCCATACAACAGAGTATTCCATACAAATTTTTCTGCAAATGCTTTCCTGATATCTATATTCATGTGTTTGCTGGTTAAAATATTTTTCTTAGTCATAAATGCCTGTTTTGCCATGTCATCAGACACAATGCATTCATGACTAACATTCTTGAAGGGAAAGTGCTAGGAAAGAAAGGAAGCGGACGGCCTAGGAAGAAGTATTTGGACGAGATTCAGAAGAGGATAGGATGCAGCAACTATGTGACATTGAAGCGATCAGCAAGTAACAGAGAGGAATGGTTGTATCGACAAGGCACCAGCCTTTAGATATATGATGTTGTATTGTATTGAATTGAAATTGCTTCTTGTCGGAAAAATCATCTCTGAGGTTGGGCATAGAATGTCTTATACCAGAGTACACGAGGACTAATAAATGCTGATATTTGGTTAATATATGGTGCCCATTCTCACATATACCTCCAGTACGTGAAAAATAACAGATAGAGAGAAGAATTTAAGCGATAGAAACGGAGTCCATAGATATGATTATGGATATATTATTATTAGATATTGTTAGATAGGAAGTCTCGCGACGAGTTGGGTCAGCAACGAATAGTCTTTCGACCAAATGTCTCAGCGACGAAAATCTAGGAACGGGTAGTGTCATCGACCGGCTGAACTTCGGCCAACTGCCTCCATACCACCAGAACTAATTTTTTCGAGAATGTTTTTATTTTCGCGAAAAATACGCGAAAGTAATCTATTAGGGAAACAGAGTCACGGTGCATGCACCCCCAGCCACAGGCCGAAAGGCGGCATGCAGGGTACATATATAGATATCTTACCAATTTACTATCTACCAGTTCTTCTTTCACTACCATTTCAATTTTACCATTAACCGAGATTAAGCCAGAAATGAGTAGAAAAAAGAAAAATAATCGAAATCAAAGGCAATTCTCTTCTTTTAGACTGCGGACGTAAAACGTGCACCCTTGACGCAGTATTCGGTGAAGTAATCTCCGTGTGGATAATCCTTTCTCCCGAGACACTGAAGAGTGCGTCACGAGGAAAAAATGTTCTTTCAGCATACGCAAATTAACTCGACTATGCCGCATAGTGCATTGTCTCCCCACCAGAGGGAAACCGCTTCGGCTTGCGCTCTCCGACTCATTAATGTTGGGTAATTGCACTGCAGGGTGCGCCATCAAAGAAAGGCGGGAGATGGTCTAAACTTGCCCCGTTCTCTTTCTTTTGCTTCCTTGACCGAGAGATTGAGCCCCGAGAGCTCTCCGGCCAATCACAAACCCATCCGTCAGATGCCTGATTGGGCTTCAATTTCGGTTTATTAGGATGAAGCTAGCTTCTGGGAGAAAGACGCCCTCCGCCAATTAATTTTCTGGTGTACTTTGCCTAAGTTCATAAATGAAGTTACGTCGTAAAAACCGCCACAAATAAGGCCGTGTAATTTTGCGAAAATCCTTACTGAGACTATATTAAATTGTGGATGGGCGTAGCTGAATTGAAAACATAACTTAATTTTAAACCACAATTATGAAAAAAATGAGAACCACCATTTTTTAGGGGACGGAATGTATAAGACATTCGTGCGGAACTTTCAAACTGTGAATGGCGAACTGATAATTTTTTAATTAAATCCTGAAGTCAAAGCGATTATCTTTGATGCATATTTTACGCTTCCTAACAAACTAATAGTTGTATTCTTCACTGAGCCACAACGCTACCTTTATACTACAGATTAAACGTTTGAAGGGGCCGAGGAAAATCGCGACAGAACATGTTATTCGTCCATCATCAGGTTATTATGCAGAAGATGGAAGATGAATTGTAGATGGAAGCGCACAAATTACGGCAATTTAGTGTTTATGTAATTTGGTGGCAGTTCTTACTGTTTTGTGTAGATCAGAATGTTGGGAAGCAAAATAAAAATTATAATGACAAATAGAGCCATCAGAAATAAAAATATTCAGAGTGGTGAAAGGTTGTAGAAAGATAGACTAAATAGGTATGCACCTATAAGGGATGATCTAGGAGTTCGGGTAATATCAGATACATCAGTAGCGTGTAAGAATAAGTCGAAAGAACATGAGCTGCGAATGCCTAGGGAGAGATTTCCAATACAAGCATTGGAATATAAATCATTAGGCAAAAGAAGTGTCGGAAGTCCAAGGATGAGATAGTAATGTGAAACCAGAACAGGCTTAAAGGCTAAATCTATAAGAAAGAAGATGTTTTGCGTGCTTTTCTTTACCAAAAGATTCGAGAAGATCAGGTTGTCTGTCTGCCAAAAGTTCTAACTCATTTGGCGTTACCCGAAGTACACCACGAGGAGACGCATTAGTTTGCATACGGGCCCAATCAATGAATTCCTGCGACCATGTACGGATCAGATGTATACTTCTCTGGTTTCCAAACTGGGTTACGCATTCAATGAGTGTCGACAATGGCTTCATTCTGAAGACGACTGATGAGACAGAAATCAAAAGGTCGACACTAATCGATGAAACAACCCGGTTGGAAACCTGAGAAGTCTTAATCCATGGAATTTTCTGGAAAATCACGAGATCATTTTCCTACACACATTTTCTATTGTGGCTAAATAGCATATCTTAGTGTTAGACATGATGCTATGGAATCTGGGGAAAATACTCTGTTTACCATGCGATAAATTAATTAATTAATAAATAGTCGTTGTATGTGATACTTTCAGAAAAATAAATTTTTATTTCACACACAAATGAATTTTGCACGCCCATTTGGAAAAAAATCTTTTTGTATTTCACCACAAGGTTTTTGATTGCGAATCTTTTGTACTTTACAGGAATTTAACCGAATCCGTTACACTTTGTTACCAGAAATGATTGCGTTTATATGGGGAAAAATACATCCTAAAGATGTATGATTTCATTAAAACACAAAAAGGAATCAACAGTACGCATTTCATTCTTTCTTACTTTATTTTAAATTGGTGACATACATTCGTATGTCACCAATTTGAAATAAAAATTAACTTCTTGTGCGAATTTAACCAAAGTGTAAACGTGATATGCATTAAGGATTTGTATCTTATAATTATAAATCTTAAAATTGTATATGACGTTCTTATTTCGTATGTCATACGTAGATCATCTCATGCCTTTTATTTTCTTGCGACTGCTACGTCACACTCAGGAGTCTTAGGAGACTAATTAAAGTCTGGTGCACAATTTCGGCTAATTAATTCAATCCATCAGCATCAGACACCTAGCGTTAGAACGCGGAAGTGCATTTTAGTCAAAGTTCCTCCTTGCGCCAAGACCATAAAAATACTCCGCAGAGTTGACGAGTTTTTTACGTCGAAAAATTGCGCAAATGCGGGCGAGCGGTGAAAAAACACGTAACGTAAACGAAAATTGTGCGAAATTTTTCAGATCTCTGATTATAGTTTAATCTCGAAGGGGTCGTCGATGAGATTAGCAAATCCAAGAGAGATGCTCATCCTTGATCCCTCAGAAAGTGGCATCCTCAGTTTCGAAAGAAAGAGGGGAATGCTCTTACGATGCTTTACGAGGGAATAAAGAGAGTAAGACCTCGTAGTAAGGCGGAGGGAACAAAAAAATGAATTCCTCGGAATGTAATGAGGGCGTGGAAAAAATGACGAGCGATTTAAAGTGGGCTTTGCGTCAGAGATGGAGGTGAGTTGGGAGGAGATTGATAAGGAGGGAGAAAACGAATGCAAAAGGAATGTAGGGCGATCGTAAACTCGGTGGCGCTTCGGGGGAGGGCAACTTGTCAAGGGGCATGATGGGAAGGAAGCCTTCAAGATGGCCGGGTTGATTTCATTATCTGAGAGTATTACGTATGACGCAAAATTTCCTCGAAGAAGAAACCAAAGAGTGTGTGCCTTGTCTTTATCCAACGGTGGATTGAAAATGCGAATTTTGGCTCTCACTCCTTCGAGTATTGAATCCGTTTGCAAATTTTAAATTTTACTATTCCTTTGTAATTTTACTGCCTTCTGCGCTAACCACAGCTAATACTTTAAACACTGCCTGGTACTATAATGTACGCTTAGAATAGACTATAATGAATGGTCACAAAAAAGCATTGTATCACAGTGTTTTTTTAGGGTTAAAGTGAAGTTTATAGTTAAGATTCATGCTAAGCCATCAGATGTATAGGACACTGTTTATTAGAGTTCAAGTGAAGATTATATATGAACTCTTATAAACAATTATGATAACGGGCTCTGTAGTGAACATTATAATGATAATTTTTATTAATCACAATCCATTTTAAGTTTACACTTTAAAACTGGGCTTAACTCTATTACTATATTCTATTACTGTATTCTTACGGAAGATTAGGCCAAAATTGTCTCTTTTCCCCTAAGTTTAAGTAATTCTATGATAATTTAAGGAAAACGCCTCAACTGAGGGTTTCTGGGGAAACACCCACGATGCGAGAAAACGCCCACGCAAGAAAGGGCCGAAAAAAATCGCGAACACACGGAGGTAATAAAAAACACTATTATACACAATATAAACACTATTTCAACATATTTCAGCATCTAATATTCCCCACGGATCTGAGCACGTATAATACTGAAAAGGACTTTGAAAAAAAAGTGTATTTATCTGAATATTTTCCGTGGCTGAAAGCATATAATTTCATAGCATTCTTTATTCCGTAGATTTATCTTATTCGAAGTTAAATTTGAGGATTCGTTGGCCTCTTTTTGACGAAGAGTTGCCATCACCTTGCCATCGATTGATTTCATTTGCCTTGCATGCGCCAATCTCTGTTGTACTATCGTTGTTTATGGCGTGTTTACGCTATCATCGCATGCGATGTTTCATATCTAGAGAGCTAAATAAACTGCTGTTCAAAATTTACTTACCGGGTTTCGGACTCTTACATCAATACAAAATTACATTAATTTAAAATCATTCTTGTAGTGATATACTTAGTAAAGTAGTTTTAGTAAATTTTTATAACCATCCAATGAAATTATGTGCTTTATTATTTTTGATATTTTGCGCTCAAAAATGGTTCTCTTTGATGGATTTGTTTCCTCAAATTCAATTGGAAAAATTCTAGAATATTATGCAATTAATTTTGCTACATAGTTTTATATTACTATTAATTGAATACAAATTAAATACCTACAGTGATACCGTAGGAGAGTGGAGCAGAAAGGTGTGGCTACATGAACAAAAGGTAAGGATGGATTATAAAATCATAACTCTTGTAGTTCTCCCTATGAATCAAGTTTCAAGTACAAAGTACTCAGAGTACTACAAAGTAGTTTCACAAGCTAATAAGTTTTGAAACTGATTTTCATGCAAATTTTAATGGTGGTATTCACGAGAGGTATTTTTCACAGCATAAAGAGAAGAGATAAAATTTTCTTTTGAATGATATTAATATATTTATGAGCAGATATATCACATTTATTAACAATTTCGTGTAAACTTAGGAAAGATTACATCAATATCTCATCCATTATCAGTCTGAAAGGGTGTACGAAAATTGGTGAGTTATTTTGAGTAAATCGGAGAGATAACATTTTCACAGAATAATTAAATTCATATTGGATTTATACGAGTAATGCGAATGATTGAATACCCTTAGATCGCGCCTTAAAATGTGTGTAGACTGGAACAGTGTCCTAAGTATAGGTAATGAGATTCATTGTTTCCGCGGATGCGGATCGTTATACTTACTGATCTCAAGAGACCTAAATCATTGAGCGAGATTTGTCATTCATCATGTCAGTTTCTTATAAAATCGCACTTCCTGTTATTTATTTGATGAATTTTCAAATGGAAATATTACGAGAGTTGATAATATGTTGAAATCGGGACCAGATAATCTTATGCGGCTCAAGTAATAATAATCCTTGTCAGAATTCAGTATCCTTGAATGACCTATTCATATAATTACATGGCGGACGACAAATTATCCCCGTAACGCAAACAAAAGGAAGCAGAGAGGGATAGCAGCCTTTCCATCCTCTAAACATCCAATCGGCTCCCTTTATCTCCGCAATCTCTGCCCGAGTCCACACAAGGAGGAAGAAATGAGGAAAAGCCCAATCTCCGGTGGAAAGTATAAAAGGGCGCAAATTGGCTCTCCTTAAAAGGGAGTGCGCGAAGAAAAGGATTGCAAAGAGGGGAGTTGACAAGCGGTTGATGGGCAGGTAATGGCGAGGGACATCCGGAAACCTTTCACTGTTGCCCCTAAAGTCTTGGAAAGGTCGCCGAGGAGGGACAAGAAAAGTTGGGACGAGTGAAAGAGGGTGGGCTGAAAGGTTGTGTGGGACTCTTGATGGGCGTTCGAAATAGGAAATCAAGCCAACAAACGAGGTAGTGGAATCTCGCGTTGGAACATCCCTCCAAGGGCAATTCCAGAAGGGGGAGCGGCAATTACCCACTTTCTTCCGTCGAAGCGAGTGGTACACCTGAGGGCCATTTCTTCTCTCATTCTTCTCTTTTCCCTCCCCACAAGTGGCCCTCTTTTTTATTCCGAGCAATTGTTTGAGGAAATGCCTCCTTCCACTGATAGCCCTGAATTATATATATGGTCGAAGGACCGCTATCGAAATAAATGATGAAGTGGGAGAGGAAAAGTACCCGGATGATGAATGGTCCGGATTTAAGAGGTTTGAAATATGCGGGTTTTCGGCCTACGCGGAATACCGTGGGTTTCAGGTTTGTGTGAACCAACGTTCAATTGCGAGGAAAATGGTAAAATGAAGGGTTATCATATTCTGATTGCAAGAAAGCAGGACTTGTTAAAATTTGCAAGTTGCCCTAAAACTTAGTCTGAGTTTATTTCATGTGCTTTTAACCCATTTCCGGCAAAAGTTGCGAAAACGTAACATTAGTGTTGAATATGAAATGAATAGACATACATTTTCGATGTTTTCGCTATTTATGTTGTAATCGAAGTATTTTATTAATTTTAATGCTGAAATATCATCATTAAAATAAATAAATAACATTAACAATTATTATTTTTCCGCAATAAATTCTTGAATTTGTCGAATTTTCTGGTTAGTGAGTCTACCGGAGGTAAATTTCTTTCTACACAATCAAAATTCGCTGAATGTAATTTTTGTCGATATCTCTTATGAATATTATAACTATTGAACATCTTCCTTTATTTATTTCCAAAGGAAAATGCTTACTCTCCTCTAGCTTCAATACTTAAGACTAGTCTCGACCACAGTTTCGAAAATGCAAAATTATTTTTTACATATCGTATTTACAATTTTTTTAGTGTTCATATTTTTTACTCTTCTTATCTATCATTTCAATACAACATTATAAAAAGAACGGCATACTTCTCATTATTTATAACCTTGGATGTTAATGGGTTAAGGCCCTCCACGTGTATGCATCGTCACTACTGTATGAAATTATGCGTTTAAATTATTTATAACAATGAAATATTCGTAACTAATATTATATTCTTTCTCCAAATTTTTTCATCAACTTGGGATTAAAAAATGATTTTGGGAAACTATGCCTTAAAACCGGGACAGTCCCGGTTAAAACGATACCTATGACAACCCTAGTTAAAGGTAACGTTGCATTTAAATGCGTGCGCAGAACAACTTCCCGGCAAATGAGACACCTGTGTTCGAGTCCCGTTCCTATGGCTCCGTTATTCTACGGAAATCGTTTATTTGATTGTTTTTCTTTGTTTCGGGATTTATAGTATGATTTGAGTGTCTTTCGATTTGTGTGACATCGCTCTTGGTATTAACAGGTCATTACCGTTGACTTATTCATTTTGAATTCAACATTATTGATAAGTACTTCACGGAATGAAATTAATACAGAAAATACTAAAGCAGAGACTTCAGAATGGTAATAAAACTTTAAAATAATCAGTAACAAAAGAATAATAATCAAAGCTAAAAATATGTGATTTAGATGTTTTTAGGTAATTTGGAGCCTTTATTCAAAGAACGCAGATTGAAGTGATAAATTCCACACGACCGACTGCATATCAGATTCGCGTCTTGCGTAACTGCGACTCCTCTGATACTGATTGGATAAGTCTCTGTCATTTCCTAATTGGACATCCCTTATTGGTTCTATCGGGGGCAATATGAACCCGTCTCTCTCCCCTAAATCGCTTGGGCATATACGTTTGTCTATTCACCTCCGTCTTTGCGATATTCCCTCATCTATCTTCGTAAATATCCAGAACCCCGATCTCACATGATCATGTTGCATGCATTTTTTATACATCGGTTCTGCATTGTCATCGTTATTTTCGACAGGTCCTTTACAACATTTTATTTCTCCATCTAACCTTATTTCCTGATACCTGTCCTTTTTCTTTCTTAGCTCATATATTTGCTGAATTCTTTTTCGATCTCTGTCCTTCTTACCCCCTACCTTCCTTTCTATCGGCTCTTCCATCATCCTTCTCTTGTGGTGACCTTTGAAATTTGTTTTCCTCTTCCAAATTATCTCCATCAGTACCTTATTCTCTACTGTGCTTTGCAGTACCTCTACTTTTCCTATTGGGCCGAAAAATCTAAATTTCTTGCTTCCTTCTCCGTATTTACCCTCCGAAAAACGTTCTTTTAATATCTACATAAATACCTTGCAAACTACTTTTGGGCGTATGGCAGTGGGTGTAAACACTGAGGCTTTGAATGAATTCTTTACATTATTCTCGTCGCGGATAGTTCACGGAATATATGAGTCCATAAAACAACTTGTCCTTGCATCTACTTCTCTTGTTTTACGCTCATTGTTGGATCGGCCGAAGTAGGAGAATGGGGTCGCATAATACCGATTACGCATCTGACATTATCAAGCAATCTCACCATAATCTAATTTTCTTCAAGGATTTCCAATTGCGCCTGGAAGTATTTTCGTAATGCTTTCATTTTTTAACAAATCGTATTGCCTAGTGCTGCACTTTCTCGAGTTCGCGGGTATTCATTTTATCAGCTTTACCCTTTACTGTATTCGCCATATATTGCCGAAATTAATCGTTTTATGTAAGAAGGGATTAAGAAGTCTCAATCTCGCCCTTCAATAAATACATTTTGTTACTAATGTTATATATCCGATGGGGCCTTACCATAGTGAAGTAATATCGCTGTCTAACCTTTTCACTGCTTCTACCTATAATGCGCTTCAAGAAACTGAACGTTTTAATTGCTTTACCGCAGATTTTTCGGATAAGATATTTTAGATATGTGTGCCCCAGTTTCAGTTATTTGTACGAGTTCCGTGATATTCCACTGCGTCGAATACAATTGTGTTCACTCCACCAAATATGTACGGCTTGTTCTGATGACTACAGCTGTCTTTATTTCTGGAAAATTATTTCCCTTAATAAATATCACCATCATTATCTAGCACATGTTATCCATAATTAATTTTTAGCATCACCTTAGCTATTTCATAATGTTTAATTCGTTTTGCAAATAATTTTTCTCCTTGTCGATGGCCTCCTCAGCGTTGTCTAATTTAGAGCACTATTCTGAAGAATCCTATCCCTAGAAAACGAACTTCTTGGTCCAGAAGCTTTTCAATCAGACTCATCAGCGCAATGCGAGCGAGGAAACCAATTGGAGAAGAGATTTTTCTGTACCCGTGCAGAAAAGTTATTCAGGTTATTTTCTCCGATTCGATATCTTTGATTATTTTGAGGATAACTATTGTAAAATGTCTTGTAAGAACTCGTATTTTTTAAATATCATGGGAATGGATATATATTGATATAAATTGCTGGGAACCTTAATTTAGCGCCGCAGTATAATGGCCGTTCAGAGATCGAGTTCCTTGTTAATCTCAACTTATCGTATAACTTGATTTATAGTTTGACATTTTCAAGGTTCTTCCATCATGTTGTCCGCATCAGAGTATTCATGTTAAAGTTAACTTATTCATTACCGTCGTTCTTCATACGGAACTTAATTTCCCATGTTTTGAATCTTTAATATCCACTTCTATTTTTTTTATTCCATATTCATGTTTTAAAATAACTTATACAATTTTGTTAATCGACGATAATCACATTAAATATTTTTGGAATTGCTTTAATTTTGAAAAATATATGTATCTAAATAAATCCCCTTCTAATGAGAAACAACTCTTAAGTGTCATGTGGATGCTGCAGTTAGTTACGGAGGTAAACATAAACATAATTCTCCATTCCTGATATTAGAAAGACTGCAAAACTATAAGAAACAGTCTGAACGGATATTTGGGATATCTGTTTTGTTTCCTCGTCATTACGTGATCATCCTCCACGCAGAAAAAAACTTCCTTTATTCTTTCCTTGTCAAGTATTGGGTAACTGAGCACGTATTTATTGATATATTTCCTATAAATGAAAACATATTCCCAAGGAGTAAATTAAATTCATAAAACATTAGAGACAATGATCAAGTACATATGTTTAGCACTAGTTACCTTCTGTGGAATACTTGCGAATACAGTCCTTTGAAATCGTCAAATCTAGAATCATACTTTAGCCGGATTTAACCCACAATCCACAATTTGTAAGCCTCTTTTGTTGCAATTTTACTTTCGAAGAAACCTAATGCTCAAATTAATATTCAGAAATGGTTACTAATTTGTGAGAAGAAAGAATTATTCATGTTCGTTGTTTAAATATCCTTTCGTTATAGCAAAATGTACAAGAAAGCTTTAAATAGCGAACAAAGTCTTTCCGAATTTAATATTTAAAGGGCAAGGGACTCATTTTTAACAATTTTTGTCAGAAATTGAATAATGTTTTATTAAGCAGGGCAAAGCTGTGCACTTGATTTATGCGTTGACGAATTGTACCAGGAAAATGAAATTAATTTGACCCACTTTCGTGGACAATTTAATTATCGTTTTCATTCATGAAATTAATTCTCTTTTTCAAAAATAATTAGCATGTGTTTTGCAACATCTTCTTTTATCCTGCAGTTTATAACCTGACTTTTCTTGTTAATTACTCCACGTTTGTCATTTAAAAAGCTTTCGTCTTTTATTTAATACGCATATGGTATTTTTATGTAATAATACGTGACAATTTGACAGCTGCATTTTTTATCCATTAATCTTCTATCGAAGCATGAAAGTAATTGCTTTAATTTACTATTAAAGATAAAAAAAATCCTCTAGCATGTATTCATGAAACTCTCTATTTCATTATCCATCACAGAACAGAAGTCGAGCGGGAATTGAGTGCATTGAGCAGTTTATAAAGGAAGAATGCGAAATCTGCTACGGATTAATCAAGTTTGTTAATTATCAATCTGGCAGTCATCCACGATAAAATATTTTCATTGATCTCAAACCTCTGTTTAGAAAAAAAACATCGATTTAAGTTTCATTAGGTTAGTAAGTGGAAGCATAAATTGATAAAAGAGGTCGGAAAGAGGTGATTAAAACAAATGATAATTATTTTCCTATTTATTGGTATCAGCATGGTGAAATGAACGACTGATTTCATGATTCCGTCAATAAAACATTTAATATTTTATTGTTTTTTGATTAAACGGAAACACAGACGATTCTCGCGATATAAATAAAATTACGGTGGATTGCCAATCTGATGCCCTTGGGGGAAATCGTGTTGTTAAATTAATTGGACAGGTGTGAGTTTGGGTATAATTTACATTTTAAGTTATCAGCTCTCAAATCAGAAGAATAAAACATGCTTTGATTCAAATACAGCAAAAACATTGTGTTAAGAAAGTGCTTTGTGGGAAAAGTGATGTATTCAAAAGTATTAGACGTGTGAGGGTTAGGGATTGGGTATGTAGGCACGACATTGAGTAGGTATACATACACGGTAACTTTAGGACAAATATCCAAACTTTTTAACTGTAGTGAATTAAATATAAAAATCATTGAATATGAACGAATCTTATAATTATGATACTATTTTTATTGTTGTGATATAAATATGATATAGGAAACACTTTTAAGCTTTTCTCTTTCTAACTTTAAAAATTAACTTCTTAACTAAGCTTTCCCTAGTATTTCTTTGATTTACAAACATTTCTCGTTTTTGTAAATACTCTTAATTCAGTGATTGTGCTCTTTGTTAGTTACGGAGGTAAACATAAACATAATTCTCCATTCCTGATATTAGAAAGACTGCAAAACTATAAGAAACAGTCTGAACGGATATTTGGGATATCTGTTTTGTTTCCTCGTCATTACGTGATCATCCTCCACGCAGAAAAAAACTTCCTTTATTCTTTCCTTGTCAAGTATTGGGTAACTGAGCACGTATTTATTGATATATTTCCTATAAATGAAAACATATTCCCAAGGAGTAAATTAAATTCATAAAACATTAGAGACAATGATCAAGTACATATGTTTAGCACTAGTTACCTTCTGTGGAATACTTGCGAATACAGTCCTTTGAAATCGTCAAATCTAGAATCATACTTTAGCCGGATTTAACCCACAATCCACAATTTGTAAGCCTCTTTTGTTGCAATTTTACTTTCGAAGAAACCTAATGCTCAAATTAATATTCAGAAATGGTTATTAATTTGTGAGAAGAAAGAATTATTCATGTTCGTTGTTTAAATATCCTTTCGTTATAGCAAAATGTACAAGAAAGCTTTAAATAGCGAACAAAGTCTTTCCGAATTTAATATTTAAAGGGCAAGGGACTCATTTTTAACAATTTTTGTCAGAAATTGAATAATGTTTTATTAAGCAGGGCAAAGCTGTGCACTTGATTTATGCGTTGACGAATTGTACCAGGAAAATGAAATTAATTTGACCCACTTTCGTGGACAATTTAATTATCGTTTTCATTCATGAAATTAATTCTCTTTTTCAAAAATAATTAGCATGTGTTTTGCAACATCTTCTTTTATCCTGCAGTTTATAACCTGACTTTTCTTGTTAATTACTCCACGNACCTATGAATTTCATACTTTAGAAATAAGTAGTAGTAAGTCCGAGGTATTTATAAAAGTCAGTCATATTAAAAAACAATGGCTATTACATCTGTCAGCAAACATAGTAAACCACTCGTTCACGCTCTGGAAAAACCTCATACAAAAACAAGGGCGGAAAAATTATTCAAATCTTGTAATGAAAATTTCTAATATGTGGCATTTGGCCACGCCGAATCAGCATATGACATTTGTTAATTTATAGATACCACTTCTTGTCAGGGTTAACAACTTATTAATTTTGATAATTATAAAATTTCTTACAATTATTTTCTCGGATAAATCTCGAACTGATACTTCGAACTTAGTTTCAAATATCTTTTTTGAACAATTATGAATTCATTTCAAGGGTACCAACTTCGTAAGGGAGGGTTGCCAATCTTCAGAACTGATCTATAAATAGAGTGTCATTTACTTCCTATATTTATAAATAAAGAGATTTCCTGTGCACAGATTTTCTTTGAATGAACCTTCGAAACTCTTTGGGATCCAATATAAGTTCATAAACTATAAATTATAACTAGGGAGCAGGGTGGCCAACTTCTCGGCTTGTCAATTAAAGGGGAATATCAGATTTTTATGCATATCTGGCACTATTTTTTGTTGCAGATAAATGTTATGAATATTTATTTGGAGGCGTAGAAAAAGATGATAAAAAATTATTTAATTCGTGAGTGGCTCATCATTACTTCTATTTACTCTGGTACCATGGTTCACGTAGGTGAAAAAAGAATGAGTCGTGGTCTCAAGTAAATATCTATAGGCTATCCTACTTAAAGAACGTTTAAAAAGCTGCAATTTTATAAACTTTCTAATAATTAATACTGGATCGGCTACATCCAGATCAGTGATTAGTTAAATGTTTAAAATTTAACATGAAATTGCATAAACATTTCTTATTTCCTTTATTAGTAAACTTAACGCATTTATTTCAGATAGTAGACTTCTTTTAAACCATTCTCCATTCTCGTAAATTTACCAGGATTAATACTTAAATAGAGGGTAGAAATTAAATTATGAAAATTTAGCATCACTTTTAACAGTCAGGATTCTGAGAAGGTGCAAAATGACCTCAACTGTCGAGGCACCTTATAAAACCTACTACTACTACTCCTACACTCAAATAGACTAAGTTATATACTGTTTACACATTCCTCAGCTTGGTGAAAGCAAAACATCATAGTGTACTTAGCCGGTATGAACCTGGGCGGAGAGAGGGTAGCTAATGCCACTATTTCCATCAATATACAAGACCAATACAGGACTGATTGAGCATTATGGCTGAGGCAACATTGTTACCCTCTGCTCAGTCCACGGAATAGTCTATCAAATTCCTTAATGAGATGAATACCTTTGAAGGATAGATTAAATAGGAAGAATGTCAGCCTCAGAATCACCACAAAGTCTGAATGCATTATTATTGTGGAGGAAATGATCAAGTTTACTTTAGTAAGTATACAGTGGATTGGTTCATTAATGTTTACATTCTATGACGTTATTAACGGAGATGCCTCAGTTAGTTTAATCTTCATCAGCAGTTATAAATCCGAAGATTGCTTTGTTGCAGCTCTCCACCCTTCTCAGCCGTCTCATTCATGCAAAATTTTTACTTTGAAATGATCAATAATTTGCCACATGTATCCCATTTCCGGTCCTCTACAATTCATATATTTTTCCTTTCCTCATTATTTACAATATGCTATTGTGTAATAGCAAATCATTTTGTCTCTTCTTCTTCTTAGAGTTTCTATTATACTTCTTTTCTCTCCAGCTCTTCGTACGACTTCATCATTGGTGACTCTTTCCGTCAATTTAATCTTCATCATTCTTTAATAACACCACATCTCCTTAGCTCTGCTGCCGTTAGTGTCCAAGTTTCACTTCCATATAAGATCATACACCAAACATGTTTAAATGAATTGCCTCCGTACTTCCAGACTCTGTTACTAGCTTCCAGACTTCTCTTCACCTAGAATGGCATCTTTGCTTTGGGTCTTCATCTCATGATGTCTTCGTTGTTTCTTCCATCGCCACTGTTTCTGCTTCCCAAATAGCCAAGTTCGTTAAATGGAATAATTTCATTTATTTATTTTTTTATCCCTATGCTCCAACAAACATCCATTTACTGGACAATTACAGTGATGGGCTTCAAACAATAACAAAAGACGAACGCACACGACCATTCCATAACAGGAAAAAGTCCGACTAGCTGGGATTCGAACCCGGGACCTTGGGGTTGGAGCGTGATAACTTGCACGCTAACCACTCCAACACCGCGGCCGGTTATTTTTGTTATTAATCTAATTTATTATTATTTTGTTATTATTATAATTTACAAACTGCGGGTAGGGTGTAAACCTGGTGGCAGTTTTTATCTACTTATATGCAATATATTTACACAAAAAATATGCAATACATACATTACATACGCACAATACCTACGCGATTATTATATTCTTATTTCCCTAAATAATATTTCTCTTACACCTTAGTAATACTTACAAGATATAGAATACTCGTATACATTGCTTTTACTGGTTTTTTCGGGATTCATGTATGCGTGTAAATACATTTGTCAAAAATTAGCCGTTGGAGGAGAAATCCTTTAAGAGTCCCCCCGCGTGCGATGACACTCGTTCCTCTTATCTTTCCTTCCTATTTGCGGAGTGCAGTCACTCGTACGTACGTTACATAAAAACATTCGCACCCGCGAAATATTTTGATCCCGAAAAACATATACCGCTGCCAATTTCCACCGGAATAACGGCATCTGCGGTGAATTCAAATTGGCGAGAAGAAAAGATCGAAATAAGGGCATTTCCTCGCAACTGGGCATAGAGCGATCGATAAGGGAGTCGGGAGGGGAGGGAGCGGTCAGAGGCTTAGTCCGCAAAAAGCAGCGGTCGACGGCGGCGTAGCTGGCGGCTGCTCTGCGGATCTGCCGAGTTCCGGGTCACAGACGCGGCCAACATGTAGGAACTGAAAAAACAAACGGTCGACACTCCCAGGGAGCTTCCGTCGTCCATCGCAAGGCGAATATATATGTGTGTTTATCCCTGGAGAGAGTGTGAGGGAGCGAAGGGAGATCGTCGGACGAGAGGGATAATAGAAAATACCGTAGTGCGCTGTCGCTCTTTAAGAAAAATCCTCATTGAATTGTACGCCGCAATGGGAATTGAAATAGTCTCGCGACACCCGCAGTTATAAATGAAATTTGTGAATTATAACTAATATCGTCATTATTATTACTTGGCACCTCTCAGCACGGAGGGTGAGAAACATTCACCTATCCCGGATGCAAATCACCAAAGGGATTAAGCTCATCTATTGTTTATTAATAGTCATTAAATATCTTCTCACTGTGAATCAAGTACTAATTCTTGTTATTTTTCGTACTTGAACTATAACTTGAACTTCTAATCCAATTGTTTCTAGGCTTTTACGTAAATTTTCAGGCATTAAACCGGTTACTGAAATTATTATTGGGACAATTTATACAGATTTTAGTTTCCAAACTTTTTTATCTCTTCGGCCAGGGCTATATATTTTTGTATTTTTCTTTATGTTTTATGCCTAGATTTTGTTTGGAATGGAGATGTCAATTAGACATTCGATATTTCTTGTTTTACATGAAGGGTTATATCCGGTCTATGGTCGCAATCGGTCTTTTTTATTATTGTTACTGTTGTTAATATTTCTATGATGGAAACAGAAAAACCCCAGTTACATTCATTTCAATAATTATTGACGAATTTTTGGTTCAATAAAAATAAAATCTGACTACGTCGATTTGAATTTTCATTCATTTCATTTGATTAATTGAACAAAATATAAATAAGTTCCTCCTAATATCATCAGAATTCATCAATAATTTATACTCACAAACAATCATTCTCTAACCAGAAAATTCAAAATAACTAATCGAACCCGGGACCTTAGATTGCGAGTGATAACCACTTCGCCACCGTGGCCGGTAATGGGAATTCATATTTATTGAAACCTATCAATGTTTTAACCTAGTGGCTGGATATATAACTAAATATTATATTTGGGTAATTTACAACCTTCCTCTGGTACGGACCGGTTACGGATATGCACCCTGCTGAAGTGCGGATGTGGAAATCTATATCCATGCAGATCTCTAATATCTAATTTTTACGTTCTTTGCCCATTCTTTAAGATTAAAGGCAGGCGTATTAGACGAGGATGAATTCTGTAGCCTTATTATTTCCGTTATAGTTGACAAAGGACTTGTACAAAAGTAGAACTAAAATAAAAATGATATTATGAAATAAAAATACTATGGTAAATTCCATGTTAACTAATTAACGAGTTAACGTGGCATTTATTGTAGGGATTTTATTTCTTTACATCTTGAAGGAATTCCGTGTGTATATTTAAGCATTATAATTATAAACTATTATTTTTATCGGTTATGACTGGCTCCAAGTAGTGGTGTGAGAAATATCGCAGATGTAGTAGAAGACTTTGGAAATATATTCAATGTCAAAAATGGTCTATATTTATCTCTCTTATTTAACTTATAATTAATAATGCTGACAAAATGAGAATATGCTGCTGAATTTGAAGGATACGAAAGTTAAATTTATATTTTTGGAGTTAGCTAAATTTTCCTAAAGTTAGCTAAATTCTGAAGCATACTAGGCACCAGGAATTTTGGTATCCGCGGACCAAAGTTCCGGCTGCGAGTATACTATGGTATACGTTTGATTTTTAGAGTACCGATATGAGCTAATCCACAAATATTTAACGTCAGATCGTTTTCAAGACTAATTGAATTTTCGTCTTTCCTTATGTAAAAGCTATTTTCTATATAGCTATGCTAGCTATATTCTATTTTAAATATCAAGAGTCAAGCTATAGACGAAAAGCACAGACATTTTTGTGACCTACAGTAAACATAAGAAATTCCTGCTGTGCTTTATATAGTGTTGCAAAGCCACAAGGAATCTGCCGCGACTCGTAAAATGTTGAGCGTCCGGTGAAAATTTCTCTATCTTAGTGGAACATCTGAGAATATTTGAGGGAGGACGTTAAACAGGCGGTTCAAAAATTGCGAACGTAAAGACATAGCTATAAACTGTTGATCAAGGATGGTATACACTCTAGTGAAACCAAGCAGCAACATTTTGCACTAGCAAATGGTAAAGGCAAGACCTCATTGATTTATATTGTTGCCGGGTATGAAAGCTTCGTACCTGCGAAGCATTAGAGCAATCTGTAAAAGTTTGAACTCTTGAATATTTTACTTTTCCACAGAAATTATTCAGATGCATAAACAATTATTTTCACGGAATTCTTTCAGATTTTACTGTTAGTTGGCAAAAATAGAAGAGCTCTAAAAACATAGGATAGGTTTTTAGAGCTCTTCAGGAAACCCATTTCCTATTGGAAAGAGAAATTTCTTCCTCAATCGAAATTCATGGGTTAGCTGATTTTTCACTGTCTCCCTCTATGCAGATTTCTTGCAGCAATGATTCAAATTCGTAGGCTTTTACCAAGTAGTTTTTCTCTTTTAGAATGATGGAGGGAAATAGTTCTCCACGGCTGGTGCTCACAAATAAAATGTGGAAAGTAATAAGAAAAAGGTGTGTTATTTGCCGATTTTCTTACTACGAAAACAACTTTTTTAACTGTAACTATTTTCATTTTATTAAATAAAATATATGAAGAAAACGAAATTAAAGTGTAAGACATTACTGATGGTAGTTTTCCATGGCAGAAATAGGTCGCAAATATATTTTTTGTGGGGATTGCTTATTGTTTTCTCATCGACGAAATTTAGTGTATGTAATGGCGATGTGTAGTGTAGTGCATGTAATGATTATCGACCGGAAAGTTATCAACGATGAATTAACTGTTTAATTAGGAAGGCAAATGTTCCTTTTTAATATCAATCGTGTAGCTGACTAGGGCTCGCTGTATTGGGTGATTATAATGAGAGAAACACATAATACGTCGTTATGAAAAGTTATGAATTTTTCCGTGTTTGCTACATTTTGTTCAGATCAATGTTTTAAAGACTCAATAGCATGTTTTGGGTTTATTTTACGAAAAAAGTAATTTATATATACATAAAATCATGAAATGGATGCTATCGAAACAAAAACTTTAAAAGTATCGTGAAAAATAACGTTGTACAGAAATAGTTTACGGTCATGGAAATCACTTATGCCAGATTATAATTGTAAAGCTTTTATTATTGAAGGATTGCGAAGTTAACTTATGAGTTGAACTTGAAGTGTAATGCAGAAGAATAATTCGTAGACTCACGAGCATTGAAAATGAATTAATTAATCCATGATGTGGGAGTTAAATCTTGGTCCCCTGTTAATTTTGTCTTCGTACAAATTATTCTATATGTATGCACACACAGCAGTCTCCATTATCCGAGTTAAGCTGGGGCAACCTCGGATAGTCGAGAACTCGGATAATGCGGAAGAGCCGTCTTGCGTAAATTATGAAATAAACACGCTATTTTAGTGCCTTGTACTACGATCTATGTTTACAATCGAAAAATCACTTTTACGCAAAAGCGTTTTTAAATAAAATATTTATATATTCTTTCATAATACATGGGTCTATTTTCCAGATGCTGATCTCACTTCTTTTTTCCGACTATGTCCAGATTATTATGCCGACGTTTGCTGAACTGGCATGGCGCAGTTTCAGTAAAATGGATTGGGTCGCATTGTTGATACATATGTAAATGAAGTAGGCAAATCACACACGTACTTATCTCGTATAATCAGGACTCGGATAATGAAGAGTCTATTGTACATATCGTGTGGCCCAAACAGAATCGTATTCATACCAAGTATGAAACGCAAAGATATAGTCTCAGAAACAGTTTAAGAGTTATGGTGGATCATGGGATCCTACATTTTCAGATGGATAGCAGGTTTTTAAATATACGTAGCTATATATAATTCACAATCCCTTATATTAAAAATTGAAATAAAACTGAAATGAAAGAGGGCGATTTAAAAGTTTCCCCAGATACGAGAATTCGATGACAAATGGATTAATAATACTGTCCTAAAACGTTTAAAATTAGTTTTATATTTCACAATTTGAAAGACTACGGTTCGGTGATAATTGTTTATGGCTCATTTATGAAACCCTTTTAATAGAACCTTTTCAAGTGGGGAGGGAATTAGAACATGAAAATATGTATACGTCATGATTTTCATTATTGATTGCTTTATTTCCAATGATCGGATCCCCTTCTATTCACACTACTTCTCTTCTTTTGCTCATAAAATTGATTTGACGAATTCGTCGATTTCCTTAGAAAATAGAAACCTTTCCTTTCCTCAATTTGGTCTTAGTGAGACTTTATTATCTTTATCCTTAGGGATTATCGCTGCGCACGCCTCTTCATTCTTAAGGCATCTCATTCCCTTTGTTGTCAGAGATCAAATGGTATTTTTATTGATTTTGTTAATCTTTTAATGGAAAAAGAGAGATATAAGTCTCAATTTAGCACCAAATAGACTATTTATTTCAGGTATTTATCTATTTTTATTTTATTTATACATATATATGTATAGCTCAATGAAAAATTTGGTACTGCACCGCAAAAGAAAGCCCATATTTGTTTGAAGGATTTAGTTGAATTTGCTCAACTATCGTTGTACATATATAAGAGAAAAGAAAAATCAATGTTAGACAATCTGCAAAATAACGAAACAAAATAACGAAACGATAAAATAAATATTCTTTGCAAATATAAAAAATTGAAAAAACTAACTCGTTAAAAGAAAAATAAAGGAAGAATGATGATTAAAGACATGTACAGCGCAGGCTAAATCACTATACATGGTAATTTTTGCCGTTGTAAATTCAAGCAAGTGTATGTGATAGTTATTCAGGAAAAGAGAAGTTAAGAGTAATACAAGTATAGGAAACATAATAGGCTTAAGCGACCTCAGTTCCCGGTGGAAAAACGAGATGGAAATTTCCTTTTATTTATTATTAAAGCGTACGTACTTAGACGGCAGGACATTTTTAAGCCCTAAAGGCCAATTTTCTGCAAACAAGGAAACAACAGTCAAATGCGATTTGAATACGATAACGTAGTATCGCAGTACAGTTCCCTTTTCTGGCTTTGTTAGAATAATTTACCAAATCAAAATATCGTTTGATCTCATTTATTTACCGTTCAAATTAATGCATGAGTTCTAAGCAACGATTTGCGGTCTTTCAACCTATCTCCATCTGTAATATTTTCTATTCTCGCCTATGGAAGGATACCGTCTCTCTCTCTCTCATTTTCTTTTCACCGCAGATTGTTTCACCACCGAGTCCACCTGGAAATCTCCACTTTCCTCGCGCAGTGTTTTAATTAGGACGGCCACCCTCTCATCTGACATTCCGGCTACTATAGAAATCCTTTCCGAAGTAATACAACGTATGGAAGCTGTGAAATGGAAAGGGGCGGAGGAGGTCAAACAAACGCAACGCGCACACCAAATCTGGACTGATGAGCTCAATTTAAGTCCGGCGAGCCCTCGGATTACGGCCGGTGAATTTTTCACGGCAATTTCCACTCTTATATTGAAGGAAATGGAGCTCACCTCAGCCGTGCTATTCGATCCGAGAGGAAAAAATGCTTTAGAATTCGGAGTTGTATGGGCAGCCGTTGGTAGGGAATGAGGTGGACGTAACTGAAAAGAAGGAGCGCTCCCTTTTGGTTCATTGTTACGACAGAAGGAGACGGACGAACTTCATCCTGTGATAGTATGAGTACGTTTAAAGTGAATTTGAAGGGATGGCCGCGCACCTTACATTCCGAAGATATCTCCTAAGAAGAACTTCCTACCGTAGATATTCCTTTCGAAATTCTGAGCCAAAGTTGAAATAATGAGAACTCGGAATTTTTGAATGAGTTTGTTCAGCGGTAATGTGTTGCCTTTTACGCTATCGGTTTTGAAACCTTGAAACGCAAAATAATGACTGGATAACGTAAGAAGTTAGAAGTCCAGTTAGTTAAAATCGGCGATTACTTTTCTGAATATCGGTAGCCACGAAATTGCAAAAATATATAATCTTCTTACATAGCTAATTATTTCAAATTTAAAGTAACAGCACTGGGTAGAGTGCCCCTTAAATACTCTGGTGAAGCAACTACGAAAATTGAAATCGTATTATAATTCCCAGTAGCTGCAAATTTATTATTATTAGCTTTCTCAATGAAAGTTTAGGTACCAAAATAAAACAAATAGGTTGACATAAATATCCAGTATTTTTCATGTAATTCGTAGGAGGCCGTAAAATGCTGCGTAAAATTTAGTGCTAAGCTCAAAAATTTGCAAACTTTTTAAGGTAGGCAGTGGGTATAAAATTGGTAATGAAGCATGTGTAATTTATACTTGATATATTGATACACTTATATTTTGTTGATTTATTCGTTGATCCATCAAAATTACGCCTTCAAGGTTTTGAGGTTTGAAACAGGTACACGATCATGGATGTATTCGTAAATCTAAAGGCTTTTTTACGCCTAAGACCCTAAGCTACTTCCCATTATTATTCATCTTATTTTTTATTTATCGAAATCTGGAATTCGTTTAGTTTAAAATGTTTTATAACGGCGCTTCACTGCAATCGAGATTGTCTATTTTATGCATTAAGTGACCTCGGCGACTGTAGATAACGAAGAAACTATGGAAATCTTCCTGAATCCTTAAATTTTAATTAGAATAATCGAAAAGAACTCGCTTACACTAAAACAATAATAACATACAACATGTATAAAATATACAACATCCTATTAGTTACTTTCATATATTGATATCGGTTGTGATTAAGGATATTATTTTCAGTAAATCACATAGGAGATATATATCTCAAAATTTAATTAAAAGATGGCGCGGCTGCAGAGGCGAAGTGGTAGTTCTCAAAACCCTAGGTCTCGGATTTGTGTCCCGGCTAGTCAGATTTTTTATAAGTTAGGAAATATTTATTTTTGTTCGTAAATAATTATTAAAATCGATATAATGGGGATATTCCTGTTTTCACTAAGGAAATAATACGATTAACTTTTAACAAAAATTATGACAAACACATATGACTCACAAATATGGCTTCCTGAAGCTTAAAATTCAAGCAACGACTTTTTATGTTCTTTTGTCAGTTCTTCTATCTCTGCCAGAGCCAATATAAGCTCTGTTTTCTCGCTAATGAACTTCGTTAATCAACTCGATTAAGTGTATTAAGATAGTGACAATATATTAACAGAGAAATATGATATTTCATCAAACAACAATATTTACCTCCAGCTTGAGTTTTATTCAGTCTTACGACCCTTAATGTTAGTAAGAGTTATCCTGAATTTTACGATATAGATGCATAATTAAATTTTTATTCTTATATGTATAAGTCTTATATGTACAGAATAGAAGATTTTTGATGTATTTGTACAATTTTTGCAATTAGTAATGCATTCAGGCGAATTCTTGGGTTATGTCGAACAATGCGCAGGTGCAGTAATTTCTCGATATTTTTAACACATATTCCGATCATCTATTTCTCATTCATCAACTTAAGGAGTTTTGCTGTTAATATTCCAATTTATGTCGCCATTTCCAAGCACAGCATTACTTAACTCGCCTTTCCATAGAGCTTCTTAACTTTTCCACGCTTTATCACAGAGCATCACTTTATATCTCGAAGATTTTTTCACATCGGTTTTTTCTTTTAGTATTGAATGAGCTCCTGAAAACAAATGCTTTGAAATGTCATATTTCACGGTTACCCAAACACGCCCATCTTGATCAGCCATGCTTTAATAACAAAATCTTCAAGGGTCGTTCTGCCAAAACATCTTCCTGGAAGAAGTCACATTTCGAAGTCATTAGGTGGATCCGTAACGTGGGAAAGTTGGCAACGGTTCACTTTCTCTGTTACTTTTCCATTTCATTTCACCGAACTCCTGAGTAAATTCTACCACACTCGATTGCGTTAAGATCACATAAATGAGGGACTGTTACTGAATCATCGAATTCACGAGCAAAAGAAAATTTCATCCTAGTTAGCGAGAAATGAGTTTTCCTAGACATTTTGGAGACTATTGAGGTACCAGAAATAGTGATTAATTCATCAGCAGTTGATTAGAAGTTTATTCTGCCATCTTTTTGGGGGGCCATCGGATAGCCCTGTCGGTAACATGTTCGACTTTGGTGAAAGCGGTTCGACTCCCAGAAGGGTCGGAATAACCTTAGCTGTATAGGCACTTTGAAGAAAAATACTAATATTACATCACATAATAATTGTTAGATATTGAGAAAGTATTTTGGATTTTCATTTCTTAAGGTTCTTCAAGTATCAGTTAAATCTTAGAAAACGCCTGATGATTTATGGAATAGAGGCTAACTATACTCACCTAAACATGAAACAATTAAATAGAAAGAAAATAGACGCAAACGCTACCTAGGTTGTGGGACAGTTTCAACATCAGACGCCAATG
>KZ308220.1:1884876-1933343 GCA_000376725.2 Ladona fulva | reverse complement strand
GTAAGTTATTTATTAATAATATGTTATTAATATTGATATCCTAAACATTGATGAATAGCCTGTTCAACTTTCAAACGGACAAAAACTATATAAGATCGTTATTGCATGAAGCGTATAAGTATATGATAAAGAATAACTTCATCATATTTCTTAGTGTTAGTTAAATGTATAGTTTATGTAAAATAAATTTGCTATTTATCTGCTGTTGAAGAAAATGTGCCACTTATGCCCGATATGCCTACTAAGGGATTTTGAATCATAAAGCAGACGAAATCGATATTTTTTTCACCTAAAAGTCTTCACGGGAAATCCTCACATAAATCTTTTATATATTTTCGCAAGCGATGCAATGGAATAATATTGAGTTGCACCTTTCTCCCAAAGGATGTGAGAGAATACCAACATAGAGTTATGCGTGCGTGGGTGTGCCAAAGCGAATACACAATGAGGCCTTAAAACCAATAAATCGGAGGAAGGGGTATTTGTCAAGTATCGCAACAAAGTCTTAGGGTCCGTATTCAGTGCAAACGTCTTCTCTATCTCACCTGAACAGTCGTCGGTGCGCAGGTTTAAGTAGATAGAAATGTCCAATCACACAGGAGGCAGGTTCTGAAAAGAGGGTGGCAGTCTCCACGAAACGCCCATATGTCACCTTCCAAGACTCAATATGTGACCTCTTCATAGCACACCCCGAACTTCTTCCACTACCGACTACGTGACCGACCCTAAACGGGCCCATAACATCGCCCCGCACAAAAGAAATTCCCCTTCGCAGGAACGGAATAAAATGCGCGAACGCCGTGCGATTTAGGCAACAATCGCGGGTCCTAAACCAAAGGCGTCCGCAAGAGGAGGTCTTGAGAGCTAAGGATCTTGTGTGTGGATACGGCCCTCGTGTTTGGGAGGTCACGGAGGCCTCTCCTGACCTCTGGTGACGTCTGCAGCCGCTCATCCGTATGCATGGGCCGCCTGCGGCATAAAATTCCGGCAAAGAAGTCCCCGTGACGAAAATACCGATTGGCAGCCGGAGCTCATCGTTTTCCTTTATCCACACACACGGCGCACTTTCACCTTTTCGGGCACGCACGCACGCGCTCGAGATAGGCTGTTATCCGAAAAGATTCAGAATCGTCACGCTTCGCTATCGTTTCCCCAGCGAGAAGGGCGTGGGATCGGTTCCCGAGGGAGGCTTTTAATTGAAGTGGGCCGATGGAATCGGAGGTAATGCTGGGGAAAACATACTGTTGTTTTGTGGGTTTTATGATTTGTATTCAAGGATGACCCTATGGTATGAAATATTTCTTCAGAGAGAAAGGTAGCACATCGTTTTTTTTGGATGGAATTCTAGAAACTTTACAAGGTCAGTAAAAATACTATCAATCTGATGACCTAATGGGATGATCCGAAAGGTCATGTGCCTACCTCTTTAATTATTTTTATAAGTTTAAGCAATACTTTTTTCTGATATTAACAGAATTATGATAAATTTAATGAAATTAGTCATATAAAATTGAAAGCCGTTTACCAGTAATACACTCTTTAATTTCCGTTATTTTATCATCGCGTTTAGTATTTTTGTGCTATTAAAATACCGACTTGTTTCGTAATCTGTTTTTGGTTCATTATTTCAAAATTTATTTTTCTGTTTATTTTTTATAAAGAAAAATGTCTAAAAGCATAAGTGGTTTCTTTAGATCAAAATTCACCTAATAAATTCGTTATGTATTAGTTAAAAGAAGGCACTTGCAAACGAGTCCAGAGAAGGACTCTGCAAGAACTGATTGAATAGTGTGATTGTTAACATTTGACAATGTAATATTTCCTTAGCCTTAACTGTGGTATTTTATGTATGTTGCCATCATTTCCATTGTACGATGTCATCTTTTACTGTCCATTTCTATTGAACTTTAATTAAGGATTAAGATAATTTAGTACTGCTGTGTTTGTATCCACTGAATTGAATAGAATAAACTGAAATTGAAATTAAATATTATTATTATTCCAATTATACTATCTGTGGGCTTTAGAAGTCTTCATGTTTGATTTCCAGTGAAAACTCTTTCCCATTCTTCGTCGATTTGTTGCTCTCTCGACGATTACCACTTAACTTATAGAATCAATAAAAATGATTCCTCAGTAGGAGAAAAATTACGGTACAGTACAATAAAAGAGATATTAAACAGGTATGAATATCGTACAGATGCGTAAGGCTGAGACCAAGGCAAGATGACAGTATTTACATTGATCAGTGGAGCATTGTTGCTGATATTGTCGAGTAGGAGCGTGTATTGAAGGATTAAAAAATACAATCATTTAGGAAATATAATTTAAGTTTATGAAAAGGGGGAAGGTGACATCGAAGGACGGAGAAAGTTGTTATGAAATATAAGGCAGTTATAAAGGTTATGGCATTTGAGTCCATTTATCACCTAGATTTTCCATGCCATCAAGGAAAGCTTTATGACATGAAAGAGGGGAAAACTCCAAATTTTATAGCGTTTTGGAAAGTGATGATGTGCTTACGAATGCGAGAAAACTTCTCGGAAAAACTACCCGAGGAAACGTTAGGAATAAAAGGTAATACGTAATGTGACTCAATCCCGTACGAAATACACGATTCATAGTTCACGTCTTAAGGAACAAATGTATTCACTCAACCTATTGGAATAAAAATCGTAACTGAAAGTAAATCCAATGCGAAGGACTAAGCTAAACTAAAAATAAACGACCAAACTTCGATTCCGTTCATCACCAATGGCTCTGAATTCGAAGATTGGTTTGTGGAAGCCCTCCCAGCAATCTCTCACTGGTAATCTTTTCGTCATTCTTTCTTCGGATATCTTTCTCTCTCTTCTTTTCTAGTTAACCCCTTTATACTTTTCCTTTTCTTTCATTAAATTATCTCATCCTAGTTGGAGTTCCACCTTTTCACCTTATCGAGCGTTTCGATTGAGTTCCTTCCACTCTTCAGAGAACTATGCCATAGTTGGCCAAACTCGATGCCACTTCAACCCACATTCACTTAGGAGTATAGTTGAGTAATTTTTCCATAAAAATTAATGTCAGCAATTCAGATATACGCATTATTATTTGTATATCTGAATAGCTGCCATTAATATTAACTGCTGCTTAAGTAAATTTCTACAGGCACATTAAAATAATGTATGATTTCTTGTTTCTTAATTTATTAATAAATATATATTTGTAAGCTTAAAAAAATCATCCCATCTTATGCTGAGTGAGCTATTACTTGTTTTACCAGGTTCTGAAATCAGCTGTACGCAGCTGGTCCGTATTATGGTGTTTCATTTGGAGACGTCCTTAAATGACGTCACACATAAGATAAATGCTGTGGCATAATTTGAAGATGGCCCCAAAGATGTTCACGGAGCTTCGGTTTGATGCATTCCGTATAAAGATTTCAATAAAAGGTCTTAAAACAAAATCAGTAGAGCATACTACTTATATTAGTATGAGATTAAACATTATTAACCTTTGGACGGTAGGAAACCACTCTCAGGAGAAAAAAAAGTACATGCGATTCACAAGCCGCTATTCGGCCTCCTCTGAACAGTGCTATTTCCTCAAACTTCCCTTTTCCATTATTTAATAAACCCTCAATTTCAGCGTTCAGGGTTTCCCGGGCGATAATCAACCTGGCGCAAGACTACTCGGCCATTTATTTAACTATTAATCGATTTCTTAGCGAATTAATTCTCAAAGAATAATTTAGCTATAATACAAAGAAAAACAGAATACAGTGATCGATTTCTTCAGTTTATCAGCGGTGCAAGCGTACTATTTACACAACTTTAAAATATCTCAAAGATTGGAGATTTAATCACTTTCACATACTTAACTAACAACTTTCTTGGTGTTTAATGAAGGATTTGGTGCTTTCCCGGTGAATGGTTTGTTTTAGAAAGTCTTCACGGGAGACTAACCGGATTGTTTCTTGGGGTAGAACCAACGTAGAAACAACGTTGGTTCTACACCAAGAAACAATCCGGTTAGTCTCCCGTGAAGACTTTCTTGGTGTTGTTACAAAAATAACTGTTTCCCATTTAATAGACGAATTCCACAGCCCTCGTAAAATTTCCATATAATAACATGATAAGTATTTAATTTATTACAACATATTAGTAATTGACCTACACTTTTAGTTATCTTGGTTTTCTAGTTTATCTGCGTTTATCTCGACAAAAGGATGCATAATTATTGATTTACAATTATAATTACATACACCCGTATATACACGGGAGTATATAATTACATGCTCCTCTGCAGTGTAGACTTAGACTATGTTGATCTGTGTTCGAGCCCAGGTGTTTTGCTGAGTAGTCCGACTGTTTACTGACACTTCAGTCAGCTTTAAAAGAAGATTAACTGTCGCGTGAAACGCACACTTCATCCAGGCATTTATCGGCCTATTTCATTATCAGTTGAATTACTAATGCAGTGATTTATAATTATAGTATGTAGCACATACACTACGCGACTACAGTAAATACTTCCTTAAAACCCTCTGTACTTACAACAGTATTCCTTAGTATTGTTTTTGCACTCAAGACCCCATACTTCAGATTCAACGCTTTCCTCAAATTAATACTTCCCTAAGCTTCTTTTAATTTACTATTGGAAAATTTATCTCCATTACATCTCTGTACTCATATTAATGCATCGATTCTTTAGGTATCCATTGCGTAGTACTTATTTGTGCTAATGATTTTGGGAGTCAGAAATATGAGAACTTAATTGGTGTCTTAGGTACAATTTCCCTTCCCTTTAGCTCATCATCTCCTCTATTTATATTCTGATATTCTGACGATGATTATATCTCTAAACTTTTATTATCAACCTTTTAGTTAATTTATTCTTTTCGTATGACAATTAAAGCTGAATCGCCAAATAAAACATTGCAGCTGCATTCATAGTGTGTGAATTAATTTGTCTTATAAAGGTTTTTCCAAACAAATTCGAATACTCAACGAATAATTGTTATCGTTTTTTGATTTAAAAATTGTTTTGGTTACTTTATATGTACTTTCATACATATTTTCCTGGAATCTTAAAAATAATATTCATCGCAAATATTTTATCTAAGGCCTCTCGCTCTGCAGTAGCTCCACCTCGCGTATTACTAGTTAATTCCGGCAGCCGTTCAGTTAGTTGAGATAGTCTTATAGGTAGGGTTAAAATATTCCATTTCCAATGTAAGAATCCGGGACAACTAATTCTGGAACGCGTAAAACCGAGACGTTACCTGAAAAATTGGTCTGAATTGACATCATATATTTCTTTTACGTTCTACGAGTCGTATAACTTCTTATTCTATCTATATTCAATAAATGAATGCATCGTCCCTAATTTATGACGATTTCGAAATATGCAACTGGATCGACTATATTTATATTAATTTAACAATCTTATTCGGATAATTCTGATTCTGGGTTGTTTCCTTTTTAAGAAATCAATGTTAGAGAATTTGTTGCCATTTCTCGTACCACCTCTGAACAGGAGCTAAATCGTTTAATGATGAAATATGATCTTCCACCACCTCAAGTACCTTTGACTTTGTCCGAGCTTACTGCATCGAGTACTACTTGTTGTTCTCTCTCCTTGTCGGGAGGAGGAAATGCCGACACAGTCAATAACTTCCTTATTAACACCTGCAACTTTTTATGATGAAGGGCATAATTTGGGATTATGTTATTTTTCCTACTTTCTCCATTACACTGGGTGACACAAAAATTGATCGCGACCAAGGGTTAAAACTATTACAGTCCCAGTCGAAAAGGACCTGTAGTAAGCCTACTTATGAGTAGCATACATCTTTTATAATACACCAACAGGAAAAATATTAATTTGAATGTTTGCCAATGTATCTAAAAGCGTCTGAACCGTGCGCTTTTCGAGTTCGAATTTCGGGTGGCATTAGGTTTAGCTGAAAGAATTAATCAGAGAATTAACTTCGTATCTCTTTTTTGGTATGAATTGAGAAACAGCAACCGTATCTCATAGTACTTCTCTGTTAGAAAAATGTTTATAACGTTACATGGTCCGATCGAAGATGAATCTAGGGACTCATTGTGGCTAAAATATCTAAAAATGCTATAATTGCTGTCATACCCAAGGCATCAATTTAAGCCTGAAAGATGGTAGAACTCTATCATTACTACATTGAATATCTTTCAATAAGATCGTACATGTTTTTGTTAATATTTTATTCTGGTAAACTGTTTAATTCCATGAAAATTAAATGAATCAATAAATAAGTTCATGGTGATTGTATCCTCCATTTCTTTAATATGTTTCGTTTTTCATAAGAATATCCGTCCTGGTATATTATAGAATTCTTGCCAAGATAAAAGGAGTGTTAAAATGCGGGATTGAGCTTACTAGTTTTAATTTCCTAATTTTACGTCTGAGTGGCATAAATAAGACAACTTTTGACATAGTCTTCCACGATTTTCATAGCTAAAAACTATGATTCCGCCGATAGCAAATAAAGTTGAAATTTATTTACACTTTGCGAAGCAGAAGATACATTCCATTTCTGGTGAAACAGCGGTGTTTTCTTTTGTGGACATTGAGCAAAGACGTTCTCTAAACAAAGGATGAACCTGGTTTATTTGTGTTTGTGGAAAGAAGAAAGTGAGCGGAGTGGACGGAGGAAAAGAGATCGGAGGAAATATGTGTCCCACACCCTCACGAGAACTAATTCATCGTGAAGAACGCGCATGCGCAGGAAGTCTAGTTCAATCGGAAAAAAAGTCGACTATATTGTAGAGAAATCGCGTCATAGGTATCCCTAGTGCAAGAAAAGTTTGGGCAAACACCGTCGAGAAACTGGAGGCGTACCATCCAGTGACGAAATGTTTAAGTCAGCGTTTAAAAATATTGATATATAACAACGAATTTTATAACATGTATATCATAAATCGAAAATCCAAAAGAAAACTTGAGTTAGAACTGAACAAAAATAATGCCTGCGATCAGTTAATGTACTAAAAAGCGAATTCCGGGTCGAGCGTAATTATATACACAATTTATTAAGCAAAACACCTTCTGAATTGATATGAAATTTCATATGATGACCTTTGAAAGATGTTAATGCCTCTTATATTGAACAATCCCTAATGCTAAAATATCTCGAAAACTTAAGACGCAAATGTGAATCGAACTCAATTAATTTATTGATTGCATTCGCAGTATGTTGTTATTCGTGGTAAAAATGGTTCGAATATAAGTAAAATAACAGGGAAAGATTTAGTTATAGAAGTCTTCACCTAATATCTTTACCTAATCATTGTGATTTTCGTTGGTGGTTTTACCTCAGAAGACCGCTTTCTGAGTTGAGTGTCTCAGCGAGAACCATCTGGCAGTAGGTTGTGCCAATATGTGGATGATACTCGTCTTGCTCACAAAAACATTCTCGTAAAAGTGTAGAAGAGATATGGTGGTTGAGTAGTTAGAATACCTGTCCGGAAAGTGGGAGACCTGGGTTCGAGTACCAGTCATGTCGCCATTTTTTACACCTGTTATTCCTGCCGCACGGCATCACCATGCTAAGTTATTCGCCCTTCCCTAATAGTTGTAATAAATTATATTTAGTCTTCGCAAACGAAAAAAACTTATTCGATTAATTAAATTTTTACTAAGGAGGAAAGAAATCAACTTCTGATAACATCGCTGATGATAGCTAGTTAGACAGGATTGTCAAATATTCATATATTCCCGAATTCATGATAATATTTTATTCAATGCTCAGGCAAGAGCATTCTCGCTTGAGATAATAATATTATGCGCTGGAACATATTTAAACTCATAAGGTGTAAAAAGCTTCAAGAGTATAACACGATGAGTCCGCAAAATTCTCCATAGATTGGGATTTGATGATGTCTTTACCCTTTAAATTGCCGTTAGTGCAGCACAAACTTAGCTTACTTTAAATCGTCATAAGAGGGTGCTACATACCGGAGACGCTATACGAAGAAATGCAGAACTGCGAAAAAGAAGAAGTCTCTTTTTAATCTCTAATGAGCCTACACAATAATGTTTCTCGTGTTTTTTCGCGATCTCTATTTTGTTAACACTTTTAATTCTGAAGGAGATAGAATCTGATCCCTAAATTGAGCTCTTTATCGCAGTGCAGAATGGTGCTTCATCCATGCGAATTGTAGAAAAACAAAGTATACATAAGAACGCGGCTTTGTGTATTAGAAACTTATGTGTGGATATTCTCGCTAGAGGCCTTTGTTTTGTGCCATTTTCCTTTCGAAAAGAAAAATTCCATTTAAATAACGCGTCTTAGCGCTCCATTATCAGATAATCCTCCGGAATCAGATTCGTGCACATCCTGTTCGCTTCGCACGCCGGATTACGTGTAACTACATTGCTGCTCACGCAAAATCTTAAATCGGCTCAACAAATCAGGTTGTTTCTCGAGTTGGAATCGGAGTGTTAAATGGTAATACGTGCGTTAAATAGGATACGCTATAATTGCGGTGATTATCTATTGTCATGGTAAGGAAGCACATACCCCAGTGCATTTACTTCGTTAAAATGCAGAACATTTCACAACGGCTGTGTAAATTTCATGAGATAAAAGCAGGACGCTTATGCTCGCGTTGATTCAGTCGCCACTGCAGTAGAGATTTAGTACATTCCGTTATGCAGTTGGTCGAGACCTGCTCAGGGAACTTTTCAGAGATCTGCTCATGAAACAAAGTTAGATAAGGCAAAACCGCAGCTATAACAGCTTCAGTAGTGTTTTATTTTAATTACAACAGTGTTCAAAATTTACCATCTTTCGGTAGTGGCACCGCCGTTAGTTTCCCAACGATGACCTTTTGATAGTCTAAGGAAAATAATTAGGATGTTATTGAGATAAGCAGACTGTAGGAGTAGTGTGAGATCCCCTAAGGGGTTTGCTATTCCCAATAAAATCTTAAAAGAAAAGTTTATGTCTACATCTACATATCGACCCTGCAAGCCTCCTTTCTACTCGTGGCAGGGGGTGCAAGCACTATGACTCTACTTCCCTAATCGATTACTTTCGTGTATCGTCCGTAGAAAAAATTAATTTTTGAAAATACTTGTTCTACCATTTATTTATCTGACTTTTCTCTCAGGATCTGTACGGCCTATGTAACAGGGAGGACAAATAATATTGGCTACAGCTTTCAAGAGTGTACCTTCTCTGAAGTTATTAGGTCAAATAAGTCCTTGTTTAAAATATCTATCTTCTAGTGATCATCCTGCGTCCTGAAGCATTTGAGTAACGCTTACTTATTTCTTGTAACAATTCTGTACGAAACATATCGCCTTTCGTATCTCGTATGCAGTAAACATACTTACAGTATTTTAATATTAAAACAGAAATAATAAACCTACCAAGAAATAATAAAATACAAACGTCAGTAAAACTTAATTTCAGGAATTCCGTGGGGGAGCTAAAAATTGAGGTGGATGGAGAACTATTGAAAAATGTAGAAGGTTCAACTTCTGTGGGTTGAGGGTGTTATTGTACTGCGAAGTGCACAAATGAGAGCAAAAGAAAAATAGTCGTAGAGAACTAGGCATCCGATAGGAGAAGAGGGCTGACGCTAATAATTCTTGAAAAGGCAATTTTTAAAAAGATCGGTAAAATCCTATAATGTTTTCTGATGAAGGTGTGAAATGAGTTTTGTAGGAAAAAAACGAGTCGAGGCCTTAAGGATGTTGGTGTAGCGTATAACTGGGCAAGAACTCTGGATCGGTGAGAAATATAAATAGGGGGAGATAGAGATGGAAAATAAGAAAGGGGTTTTGGTCGATGACATAAAGAAGTAAACGGAAGGAATAAATTGGCCAGTTACTAAGAGGAGATAGATTGCTGAAGAAAGTCGTGGGGGATGCCTGGAAATAGAATGAGGGGACTGTAAGGTAATGGTTCTTAATAGACGTTAAGTTTACAACAAATTATCTAGAAGAACAGAAAAGAGCGCTGAGAAGGGATTTTTAAGGGTGGGTAAAATTACCAAGAAGTAGAAGACCCAATACCAAAATAATTTGATTGTAGATTCTTCACTTGACAGCCGTAGAAGTATGAACGTTACAAAATGTTGAGCGATTAAAAACCCATAATGGGCAAACAAAAAGGTTAAGTAAGTCTTGAGGAAATAGTGGCATATAGATAATATCTTACCTGTAGACACTCTCATTTATTGTTATTTCTGCATGCAAAATAAGCTTGGATGCAGTTTTGACGTGCAGTGTCCATGTTTACGGAGACACAAGAACAGAGAATTTTCAGCTGAAGATCTAAAAAATCGAATTTCAATTCGCAGGGTAAGCATACGTACATTAGAATACTTGAAGATAATTTCACCATTTGAGTAAGTCGGTATTTTACTTTCTCGATTAAAAAATTACCTTAGAAAGTATTCTTTTTACAATGAAATTGGATTAAACAAAAGATAGTTGTCTTTCATACAGAACACGTATTTATTTGGTGTGAATTTCCAAAGCTGTTATGCTTATAGGATTTATCATTGGTGATGGACTTTTAACAATGTGCAAAGACTTATAATTGCTATGGTATGTTTTTGAGAGAAAAATATCGTAGTATATGTTTATAGACAAAAAGTTAAGCATAAAACAGAGTTGATTTTTCAGGTGCCTATTTTCCATTTAATCTGCTGAGAACTGTGAGGAAACTTTACTTCAACGACGAGCCAAGGTTGATTTAAAAAGACAAATTCTTACGAACTTTTCATTTTTAGTAAAGTTTGATGTAGCCAGTTTACTTTCATGTCCTCTCGTGTATTCTGGTGTACAGGATGCTATTGTACGCTGAGTTTTGATGTCGTATAATGCCAAGTTCTCGAGTTTGAGACGAAAAACAAAGAATACTCTCCCTCACACTGAATTATATATCAAGGAAGTATTTGATGTATCGCTTCTACATTACTTGGCCGCGATATGACGCGATGGAACAGCTGCATCTATGATCGAAGGATCGTTGACGAAAACTATGCCTACAGGAAGGATTTATTTAAACGCCTAAAATCGCCATCATGCTGAGAACATAGCAACTATGAAGTAAAGAGAGACTTGCATATAATTTGCAAAGGAATTGTTTACATTAACTTATTAACCCAGGCTATTGATAACAAGATGATTTCGGCAAGAGAATACAAAATAAAGAAGCATTAACAACGCAGGATTTATATGGTTAAATTTGCTAATTATAGTTCATAAAATGTTATCCTAGCAACCCGAAACGCGCTCTCAAAAATTGGGTATAATCGAAATACTTTTTGGTTGAGTAATCTTTATGAAGAAATTATAACAACTTGATGATGTGCGTTTTAAAATTTATTTTCATAAAATTCTCTCATTAGTTTGTTTTCTGTAATACGTACGTTATTTTTAAAACCGATTATAATTAAATATGATGGAAATAATTTTAAGTTTACTGAGATTATCATGAGATGATGGTCCCGATGATCGAGTTCGCAAAAAAGATAAAATTCTTAGATCCGTTTATTAGTAGAGAGAAAGGCATTCTCTTGGTGTACCAAAGCTACGTTTCTTGGCTTTACCGAAGTTCGACAGTTCGCCATAACTTCGATGCTATAGAACAATTTTAAAATTGAAAGCTATAGAGGAAATAACTCCAATGAAGTTTCACAGACTTTATCGGGATCGTTGAAATATAATAATATTGCATTCATATGACCACACTTTCTGTATTTTTTAATTATCTTACAAAAGCAGACGAAAAAATGCTCTTTGAAAGATTTTAATGATATATTCAGCCGTAAAATGGAAATGTAAATTATGTTTACGGGATAAAGAAATGAGCTAATATATGTTTTAGCGGTTCGGTGAAAGTTGAGAACAGAGAGAACTGAAGCTGAAAAGTAAACATCAATAAGGGAACCCGGAAATGAATTTCGTAAAATGGTCGGTGCGACTAATTCATTGAAAGAACGGAAGTAAAACGAAAGATTGAATGTATACTTTGTACATTCCATCATTTACATTATCCGTCTATTCCAATAAATAAAACATAACATTCGATAGTGTTTTTCTAGGAAATTTCCATCATCAAGTTGATGGTCGAAATTTAATTTGAGGCTTGCAAAATCTTCGGCGGCTGAATTCTTCATAAAAAGCTGATTCGAATGGATATCATTTCCCATTAAGCTGCGGAAAATCCCCGATAAATTCAATCAAATTAGTGGGAATGGAAAGCTAACGTACTATACGATCCCATTAAGCTACGATTTGTGATGAATCGCTAAAGGGCATGATGATATTTTCCCTTAGTTTTTCATGTATCATTCTGTTAAAATATTCTAAACACAGAATAATGACTAAATCCCTAAAATCCTTACCCTTGTTATTAAGTAGATGCGCAATAATTTACGGCAGAATTACATTGAATATCTAATCCTCGGCTGTTTCTATAGTGAATAAACAACCAAGATTAGCTTCTATTATGCTAATGAACTGGAGCATTGGAAACTCTGGTATCAATTGAAAATGGCTCACTGTGTTGATATTTTGTAATCCTCCGTTAGACCGTAATCATCGACCAAGTTCCTTGTTAAACGTCTGCGGGTAGAATCACGGTAAAGGCATTTGCTCTAAGAGCCATAATTTGCATCTAACGCAAATATGACTCGGCTGTTACCTTTGTGTGTAACTAAGCCACACGGTACCTGAAGTTAACTTCAAAAAGTTGCGGATTACTAATAAAGTGGGTGAGTCGACGGAGGCAAACAGCGGTTAATGCTTAATATTTTGGAGCTTTTCGGCGTCAGTGGGCCGACAACGCGTTTGAACCCCTCTTTCCCTAGAGATAAGATTAGGAGACGAAATATGAAATACAGCTTGTGCCGTCAACTTTTATCGACGAGCAGTTAAAGAAATTCGAACTAGGTCTTGTGTCGAGTAATTGAACGCCTACTTAAACTGGTATTGGTAAATGCATTTCAGAACAAGAAATAACTTAAGAATCAAGTGAGTTGAACTGCACCGTGATTACACATCAGAGAGTAAAAAAGGAAACATTTTTCATAGCAAAATCAATGTTATTTTTTGCAAAAATTACTCACAGTTTTACATGAAAAACTAAAATGAATAATATGTCAACAAGTTTTAATGAACCATTCATATTAATTTATTTTTCACCTTATTCCTATACTTATGGTGTCGAATAATGATGTTCTATGATTGTATGATAAAGTGGGTTTGGCGCTGAGTTTTACTGCTGGATGCTCTTCCTGCCGCCAACCCTTATTGGGAAAATCGGAAGATATGCGAGTATCCGAGACTCAAGCCCGGGACCTTCGGGTGGAGCGCTGGTTCGCTCACCTCTCCGTCACCGCGGCCGTTGAATAATTCATGTTAATACTACTCAAAATTTTCCTTCATCTATCGATATCTTTGAATGTTGTTAACGAACTTAGTGAGGATCGATCAGGTTGCTAATGATCTTAGTTCTTTAGTAAAATGTTCTTCCGGTGAAATCTAAGATAAATTTGCTTTGAATCAAAGGAATGTATATGCAAGAAAAAAAGTAGCAATAGCTTCCGCGAAAAAATATTCATAGAAATATTTACCAATATTTGACATAACGATGAAATTAATCTATATTTGGAAAATATTTAGTTGAATAAAGTGTTTACTTTAAATTCAACGGATATATAGGCTTTCTGGGAAAACATGGGTTGAAAATTCACTAATATTATTGAAAAGAATGTAAATATTCCGTATACAGAATGGAAGGTGACTGCTCATCATCGGTTTTGCTCTTCCATAAAAATATAGTAAATAAAATTACAATCATTCCCATCCTTCATTTCACATTATTCGCAGAAATTTAATTCAAGTCGAATTAAATACAAGCCTTAAAATAAACTTATATTTTCACTTGATTTTGTCATAATGATAGTGGAGATACAAAATGTTCATCTTCAAATGTAAATAATAATTTAATAATTTCAAATGGTGAACAACGTTGAATGTTACAAATAAATTTTGATTCGGGAAATAAAGGTATACTAATATTACAACACCGTTAAGAAGTTGGTGGTTATATATTCACTAATTTCTACATTCTCTATTATGCAAGGATGTTCATGTGAAAGGGAATTATGAAAAATCAATTAAGAGTTAAGTTTATCCCAAAGGATGGGAAGTTGCAAAACAACGATGCAAATTACTGTATATCTCATTTATTCCTAGGCTGAGTCAACTTAAACACTTCGATGAACTTTCATATAACGCCAGATAGTCAAACCCTGGAACCAATCGGCAGTTATTCAATCGATCGAGGTACTATGTTGCAAAGAAATGTCTCCCAAATGCCTCGTAGTTATGCGGCGATTCTCATTCTAGGGCTTATTAACAAATTCTTTTAAGGTATGCACGGATATTTGGAAAAGTTGGCCAATGTGGGATATGATAAGTCGTTAGAGCAATCCCTTTTAATCCCGTTCTTGCAGAAGCCTGACGATGGGGAACATAACCGTTAACCTTTATCTGGAAATATAAAAGTTCCTTTAGTAAAAACATCCACGAATTCATGACTCTTTCTCGTACTTCACACGAGAAAAACTCTGAAAATCCCGCTCAATAACAGCGGAATGAGGATTTACTATGAAAAGGAAGCGGATTTTAAAAGAAGAGGCAAAGGAAAGAGCGTTTGAAAGGGGAGGGAAAGTCCCCGGCCTTGTATTTTATCGTTTGCTTCTTGATGGGAAAATACTCGACATTCTACTGAAAAAAGACGATCCCAACATCCATAGGTTGTAATATCGGCTTCCCTTTTCATTGTTTTCTTCCTACGGTTCTTGCAATATGCCTTCCTTTACGATACACACAAGAGTCCACACTTCCCAAGTATTCCAATCCTACGTTACGAAAATTATTGTTTATAGAGTCTGTTGCTGACCCTGAGGCGACTCACTCACTTATGGTTGGTCTTTATCCCTTTCTCCTTCACAGCTACATCTAACCCTTAACATGAGTTGGGGGTGTTTCATTCCTTTATGATTGCCCAATATATGGAAAATAGCTCTCATTCTTTAATTCCTTAAGATACATCATAGAGCATGAATAATTCAATTTGCGGTAAAATAAACTAACTGTTAACTCTGTTATTCTTCTCTCCCGACTGAGATCACTAACCCATGCTGGTTGGAATTTTTCAACGGTTAGTTTTCTCGCAAACTATATCTTTTTGGAGCTTTTCTCGAACTCTATTGTCTTACTACAGCCGTGTTCATTTTCCTCATAAATTCCCCTATTCCCTTATTTTGATATAAATACCAGCTCAATGGCTGGTTTCTTTCATTTAATGACAGACTGCTATTGGCGAAACTGGCAAAAAACACAATTCATACCCGAATCTGTTTAGAGACGCGTTAAGTCCAAATTACGCTTGTAAATATTCTTTTTCTCAATTATATTGAAGAGTATGATAGGTCCATACGTATGAGATTGTGTGATAGGTCGTTAATAAATCTGAAAATAAATAATATCTAAGGAAACTTTACCATGTCAGTACTATGGAAGTGAAAGATATAATAATAATAGTGAATTTAAAAAAGTAATGCGCAAACGGTGCCAGCGTGACGTCCTAGACGAAGAAGGGGTGGGGTTTAGTGGGCATTCTCACAATTTCCCGAGCGAGTCCCACACACGGGAAGGCTCCGTAGGCCACCTGTCAGGGTGCGTAAATGCATTCTCCACCCCTAAAAAAAAAAATGAATTTAAATAATAATAAAAATTGAAAATTGAATCAGTTCCATACCAAGTTCCTTTGTCGAATTAAACCCTGTGTAGACGGAAGAATTTCTTTCCTACTAATGAGAAGTTAAAATTTCAAAATAATAATAGCAGTAACAATAGAGCGACGTTATTAGGGGGAGATTGATACTTTAACATCTAACCTTTAACCATTACCTAACCAGTACAACTGAGAGATAATTGTTTGGTTCAAAGGGGATACTGAATAAAAATGCCGTGGTAATCCATACAGAAACACATGGAGTGTTACATTTTCAATTACAATGAAATACTTTATTCTTAATTTCGGAGGTTCACATTTGTATATTATTCCATAGCATTTCCTGTCATATCATCATTTCGTCATGGCAGTGATAGTGATGATTGCCGCTATCAAGAAATGTGGTAGTTACAATCCAAAGGGATGATGTGCCACATATCGCCCCCAAGTCATTTCGCTTTCGAAGGCAACCCGCATAGGGAGGTGCTGAAAGCTCTAGAAAGCATTTGTAGCCAAGGATCTCTGTTCGTTGGGTTAAGCACCCCGAGGACCGCTTTGAGGGCAGCAAAGGAGAAGGGAGGACCTAATTAAACCTTCTCCCTGCTCTTCCCTTTTCGCATGCCCTCTATTCGTTCTCTAGGAGATCCTCGTGGCCAGCCATCCGATAAATTTCAGCCGACGACCTGAGGGACGCTTGCGGAAGAACGCTCGCCAAGAAGGTCCGTGGAATGGAGAGTGTCTCAGCAGGAAAAATCATCTAAAGAACTCATCTGTGGAGCAAATAACAGTGACAATTAATCTGCTGATGATGGGACTCATTTATCTTTTATTTATCTATCTCGGGCGAGTTGAATGTTTATATGGGAATGCTCACCAACCGATTCGAAAACAGAAAGGAGTAGCTTAAGGCGTATAAATAAATAATGTTTCTTGGGAGTTGACGAGAAAAAATACCGCTCTAAAGGATAAACATGCGCCTCCAAACACCTAAAATTACATCTTAAATGACGTAAATATTGATTGAGCATCCAGTTAAGTTGTATGTACATATTAGAAACTTTATGCTATTATCGAAAATTACCGATAGATCACTAAAATATGACTGTGAGAGAAACAAAATACTTGTTTATTGTTGTTACCTTTTTTGGTGCTGATTAAAATTATTAATTTATTAATATGTATCAATGGAAATGCGTAAAATATTGACATAAAGGATTCCATAAGAGCCACCTTTTCATATTCTGTTAAGTTCTGTTTATGGAGGGCTACCGGATAGCTAAATGGGTAGTGTGTTTAACTGTGGTGAAAGCAATCCCGGGTTCATTTCCAGGTGGGGGCCCTCATGTGTGAAATTACCTCATCTGTCGAAGCTTCTATCAATAATATTACCAATATAGTTTCTTGATTACTATATGTACGAATGACGGCTTGAAATTGCGATTCAAATCCATCGCAAATATAGAAATTATTTTATGCGGGATGAAGTAGTTCAAGAAGTAGTGCGGCGTAATTACCGCAGATTCGGCCGTAATGGAGCGATTTAATGATCCTCAAAAGAAGTTAATCGCCATGTTCGTCAGAAAGTCTCCTTTAGCTTCTTTGATTAATTTGGCTCTATTTGTTCTTTTTGCATGCACGTTGGAATTCACGGTGTGGCCGAGTGTTGGTTAAGTCGTTTACTCGGATGGCGGAGGCGTATAATTCTGAATTAGTGCTCCGTTACCATGGCGTCCGTGGGCGACCGCATAAGCTCCATGTTCCAAATGCCCAATTTCGTCCTCCCGTCCACTCGCAGTGAAGGACTTTAAACCGCAAAGTGGTCGACCCATCTCCATCAGCTCTGCATTGACCTTTCTCCGTTCCTCTAGACCCTTAATCGAACGCATTCGACGAAACGCTACTCCTGTTAACGTTCGATTGAACATTCTCCGACGGATCCTTAACCTTCAGCCATATCTGGATCAATATTCTGCGAATATTACAGTATTGGGTAGATTATTGTTCAAACCGACATGGGAATATTGCTAGTCTTTATAGTCAATTGGAAATATTTACATTAGCTATTATAGTATTTAGTTAATTCGTTCTTAAATAAAATTAACCCCATTCATTCAGCTAATAGAAACAAACTATTAAGTTTTTCATTAATGTACTCAGAAAATATTAATTAATGATAATCAACGAGCCATATAAAATTAATGTTCTGATTTACTAAAAGGGATATGAACACTAACGTGACTCATTTCATCACATAGAGGAGGGATTTTAGCCTGAAGGTAAACCAGCTGAAGATTATTTTGGACTTCTATGTACGGACATGTTTAATAAGGCTGATAAAGTGTAACTGCCTACTCCAAATAACATGCAAAGTATGGTCAATGACTACATTGTAATAGGATCAGATAGCGGCCAGATTTGGCGCGAGAGTGTTCTCTCATTATTCAAAATTTTCTTACATTAAATACGTAAAACCTATTTAATGTCAACATTTACAGAAAAAAGAGAGCAATGAGCACGTTAGAAGTAATTTGATTCCCTTAACTAAAATGTCTGAGCATAGACCTTCCAGATAAGTCCTCGTAAATTCCAGCCTCTGTCCCGGTTTTCCCTGATTGTTCGTCCTCGGAATAGTAAATGTTCCGGTTTCTCAGTCTGTGGGCACACTAGGCCTATGGGATGGCTGAATGGAAGCAGAATTACTTAACTGGGTGTGAGGGGAATGTGAGTGGTATTAAAGAGTCGAGAATGAAAACGAAAGTGGTGTTTTGAATGAGATGATAAGCAAATTTACGTAACTTTGATAATGAAAAGAAGCCTTTGAAAATTTGTATGGAGGTAACTGAAGTGAAGAAAGTATGTTACGATAAAGAATTATCGATGAGTATAGTGCATGTGTGTAGTAAGTTGGTTTTTTGTATTTGTGAGTTTTATATTAAAAATTCAGAGGTTCGGTGTAAGAGAGGCTTATTGGCCTAACATCGCCATAAGGGTTAAAAAAATAAAAAAACGAGGCAGAGAACTTGATTACCCTTAAAGGGTTTAGGTTGTATGTTATCCTGCTAATAACGAATTAGCTTGGAAGCTCTCAACGTTCTATACTTCTACAAAAAAGCAAAAAATTATTTAATTCTTAACCTCTTCTGTATATTCTTATTGTTATTAATGTATCCAAAGAAGGGCGTAAGGGAAGACTTGGAATTAATATAAGTTTTGAATTAATTAGTTTTTACAGCATATGACAGCGATATGATCTAAGATAAGTGCCAATGTTCGCTAACTTGTACAAAAGTCTGTTAAAAAGGCTAAAAGACTGGCTAAATAGCCAAAACGCAATGAATATGACACATATTTTGAAAAATTCTCACGTCCACGCTAAATGCCAGTTAGTGAGGAACGTATATGGAAGCTCGTTTGCTATTTATTGGAGCACATCTGTATCATTCCTATATGCACCAAGCATATGAATCATGCGTAGGTGTCGAAGCATTCTATGTATTAGATAGCTCTTTCTTTCCCCTCGCTCTTTTAAATGGTCTGTATGCTTGTAACTTGTCTGCAAAAATTTTCAACCATCTTTCTTGGCGCGCCGACTTCTCATTCTAACTGTACTTCAATATTTCTTGCATAATATACTTATTCATCCTTCTTGTGTGATTTATTCAATTATTTCTGCGATCTTTCAGTTTGCCATTCATATAGTGGACATTATGTTCTTTTCGAAACTCACAATTTCTTATTTTCCTCGATTCCTGCACACTTTTATCAAAACTATGTTTATTTTACTATTATAAATAAAAATAAAAAGTAAGACTGCGATGCGCAAAGGAATAAGGACACTGACCATGTAAAAAGTCTGTAACTTGCACTGAAACTCGAATTTTACATTTGTTGACGTATGGTATGCTCATTACCAATCTTTAGAATAATGTTAATCTCTCTGATTCGGTTGATTCGAGAATATAAATTGTGTATAAGTTTTATTCTGACAAATCTTTAAAAATCACCTGTATTAACTCAGGCTACCCTTTAATAATGAGAGATTGAGTGAATCTATCGCTCAAAATAAAAAGTGACGCTGAAGTAGACATATTTTGATTGAATTTATAAACTGCTTTTCAGATCAAATCTCTGAGAGGACTAGATTGTATCTTTCATGAGAGCATTTCCTTTTCCTTCATTCTACCAGGGGGTTTGCCATCTTTCGGGTTCTCGTATCATTAAACAAACATATACCTTCCTACTCCAACTTTCCTCTCCAATTCGTTCTAGTACCTGATCATTCATCACTCTGTCGGTCCGTTTCATTCTCTCCATTTTCCTCCATAAATATATCAGAGCTCTCAAGATGGGTTTCGTCTTTTTTTTTCTCAAGGTGGAATTTTCTGATCCGTATGAGACTACGCTCCATATAAAGCATTTGGAAAATCTCATCCTTAACACATTCATGACCTAATATTCATAAAACAATATATAACAGGTATTTTAGCTAGTTATAATGCCTTCTTTCCCATAAATGTTTGCTTTTAATCTCCTTGAAGCAGTTTCTGTCTCTTTTTATCTGACTACTCAGATATTTCAAAGATTCTATCTGCTGTAGTTGTTTGTCTTCACGCAGTTCTGTGGCTCTTTCTATCAAAAATACCATGCAATAATTCTACTTTATTTAAAAAATTATTAATACTACGTCCTATTTCTCGTATTCTATTTAATATCCGGAAGATACACTTTTACGAGGCCAAAGTTATAAAAAGAAATAGTTGCGGCGATAGCAAACGTTCCTTGCTAACACGAGCAGTTTCCAACAAATAAATTGCGAAGCTTTATCCTCAGTTTACGTAAAGGTCACTCCATAAAGTAACTCCTTCGGGAATTCTTTTCGTGGCTAAACTTTTATTTTGGCAACAGTTCCGCGCTTCGGAGATTCTTTTGCATTTCATTTCCTTGGCCGATGAATCCCCAAATCGATCGAATCTCATATTTATTCACTGAGAAAGCAATCTAGTCGTTTCCATGGCAAACGGAGAATCCTGATCGGATTATGAGATAGAAATTCCCGTGTATTTTTTCGGGAATTGACTGCCAGAGTTGCTATTGAAAAAGAAATTATATTAGGTTTTTGTCAACGTATTCCTTCTCCGGCTCAAAAAGCTCTGTGTATTCGCTTGAAAATCACGTCAGTACCAAAGTAGACCCCTCTTCTACTTGTCGACATGTAAAGAGGGAATTATCCAAGGAAGGAATCTAAAGACATGAGGACTTAGTTTAAAATCCACTAAAACTAATGGCAAAATCTCATATGAATCAATCTATGTGGTATTCGATCAACCAGCAATAGTTTGTCTGTTTGTGCGTATTATTTCTTTTGTAGGAAGTAGTTATAACAACTAGTATAAACCCAAAGTATTACAGTCATACAGTCTAAACTAAGGAGGATACACACAAATTGGCATTCCGATCTTTATCTTGCGATTGAGAGAGCAGATTGACAACTGCCGTGTGTTTAATTTTCTTTTGCTGTATTTTAATAGCTTATTTATATCAATTCATGGGAAAAAGTAATATGTATATGCAATGAGGAATGCTTTTCCTATTTAAACTGCACATTTATAGCAGGGAATACATTTTATTTATTTTCTTCAAATTAAGATTGCTTACGAAATTAAGCTGCGTGTCTCCCAAACGGCATTCAAAAATGCTCCGGTAGGATAGCTCAACGGATAAAGCAGTCGCCAGGAAAGTGGAAGACCCAGGGTCGAGTCCTGATCCTGTCAAACTATTTCATGTCCGTTTTTTCTTGAGCGCACGAATTTTCATACTTATTTTTTATTACTATACAACAAAATATTTTTCTAGACTATGATTTATGTACCTCAGTATACCTTTCCTATGCTAAGAGATAAATATATATATAATGACCATAAATGGAATTCCTTCATTAAAATATAATATGAAGTAAATACCGGTAGTAAATCGTAATAGGGTGATGATAGATTAGAAGAAATTGAGGAATTACTTCAGATTTTAAGCTAGGGTAAGGGTTAAGGTGGCAATATAGATAAAGTACGTTATGTATGTATTTAGGATAATTTCCAAGGAAATGCGGAAATAAAAATAGCCTGACAGGACCGCGCAGGTTCAGATTCCGACCCTGTCAGACTTCTTTATATCTATTTTTCTTTGGGTGTACAGATTTTCATGAAATACTATTTTTATGCCTTTCCATACGGAATCATACCTCTGATTTCATAGATTTTGACCTCAAGTTGATCAAATCAAAGTTGATTTTCTTTAACTGAATTTATGATCAAATACGGTACTTTATGAATACACTTCTACAGTTTAAGTCATTTGCACTTGAGTTCTCAACAGAAATTAATTCCGAGACATATTTTACCAAAGGCGATCGCACTATATATTAGTATGCACTTTGTTACATTTTTCATGGCTGTATGTAAGGTAGCACCACTGTATTACCACTAAAGAGTATTTTATTAACGAACAATTTATCATCTAAAACCGATATCTTGGTCGCGGTCGCATTATGAAAAGGATATCCAAGTAATCGGCGTAAATAACAGCCTCAGAAAGCTATCTGTTCGTGAGTTCATTGTCCTCAAATCGTGATCTTCTCTATTTTCTTTTCAGAAAACGCATTTGTGTGGTCCAGAACATCCTCGGTCCTTTGGTCCAATCTCCTCCTTCAACTCATCTCCTTCCCTATTCCTCATCCCATCCGCTTCTTTCTTTGTGTAATGCCCCAGCAGTAAAAGGGTGCTCTGTTACGGATATTTTTCTTAGATTTTGGAAATTCTGCTGCTTTTTTGCAGAAATATGAAATCTGGATATTGTTGCCATGAAAGAAATTACGCGAAAAAATACGATCGAGATATATTTAAGATATTCGGTAAACGAAGATCTTTTAAAACAATTAAGGCATTGATTTTACTCATTATTTACTAAGCTATTATTGCTTTCTGCATTCGAAACAATATTTTTATATGTAAGTAAATTCACTAATCATTAGTGAAAATCATCACTTAATTGTATCGATCCAGTGGCTGGTTCCAGAGACGTAGCGGGTAGCTTGGGGGTTCAAACCCCCACCCTCCTCCTATGAGAACAGAGTCAACGATAAACAAAGGCATGCGAAAGGATGGCCTCTTGCAATTATGCCAGAAACCGCTGGAGATTTGCAGGGCATACGTGATAAAAAAAATCAGTTTATATTTTCGTTACATTTTGATTGAAAGTATTCCTGCCCCTAGATTTCAGGCAATTCAGTGTTTACTGAATGGACATACCCTGGCTACGCCCCTGAGTAGTTCGCATACCAAAAGCCTTGGGCGTCTATGGCATAAAAGAGCAAGTGTTACTATGGGACGGACTTTTTCTTTCATGAAACATATATCGGAGTATTTACGGGCACACAATTAAATAAGTAAATATCGATGTGATCGGATCGAAGTTTCAGCGACAAATTTTAAAATTACGTTTTTCTAAAAAAATTTAATCATCAATTTTAGCAATCAAATTTAGTACAATCAAAATTTATTCATCATTAATGAATAGCATAATTGTTTTATACATCAATGTCATTTATCGACGTTATGCCAAAATACTTACATCCTAGTAAAAAGTAAAGAAACACTCCGAAAACCATCAATGAAAGAAAGACTTCCTTTGATGTCCCAAGGAAGAATGGACTTGAAAAAAGTCTGACGGGACCGGGAATCGAACCCGGGTAAGCCATTTGTGTGGCCGGTGCTTTAATGAAGCCGTGACTGCGAACGATGCCGCCATGCGGACGAACTCGCAACGTCCTTGCCCACAAAGTATCCCGAATGGCTTGGAGAAATGTTCTGCCGGGATAGCTCAACGGACAGAGCACCCGACCGGCAATTGGGAGACCCGGGTTCGATTCCCGGTCCCGTCCATCACGGTGCGCACCATCTTGCGCATAGTCACCCTTACCCGTTTACCTTTGTTTCCTTTGATGTATTTGGATTTTCTTTACTTTTTACTATTATGACCATAATTTATAGAGTATTTTTATCGAATACGTTCAAATTTGTTACAGAATATCTTTAACCCGTGTTTCGTAGTTTTTAAGGACATTCATTTCAATTTGGATAATTTGTACAACATGTAGAATAGAGATTGGTAAATCAATCCTAACTCAATTCTCTTTTTTCGAGGGATTAAACAGACAACCAATGCTAGATTTTTTCCCGTCATAAAAGGAATTTCGGGAAAAAATATGATTGAAATATGTCAAAGACAGTCGGTGAATGGAGTTCTTATTAAATAATCAGGGCATAGATTTCACTTCTGTGTTATTTCACGTAAATAATAGTGGGTTCGTCGATTTGAGTAGTCTCATTACATCTGAAAACTTACTCTTTTTATTGAAGTGCCAAGTTAAAGCAAATCGAGATTAATTTGCCATTACGTGACCGTGATTCGAACACCATACTGCGCAATTAAAATATTGATACAAAGTGGCGTTAACGGATAATGGATTAGCCTTGAAGGGTCTTTCATAGAAATTAATGAGCAAAATATCCACTAATGAGAAATTAAAAAGTTATAATAATTTTAATTTCATATTTGGCTATGATAAAATGTCTTATATTTTTTCCCTAATTATGTTCCAAATCTGCGGCAGATTACAAACCGTAATGCCGTAACCGAAAAACTGTAATGGCCTAAATTTATTACGGAGAGACTTTGTTTTTTAGACTGTTTTCCAAAATGAAACCAAATAATAATTAAAATAGTTTGGCATCTTTATTTAGGGTGAAATTGAAACTTCTCTCTCATTTACCCCATCTTCAATGTAAAATAGGCCTAAGTAACCTTATCGATAACCTTATCAAGCAATTATAGGAGAGTTCTTAAAATTAAACGCATATAAGAAAAAAATGTTGTTGAAAGTAGTGGATTGAAAAACACCTGAGTGAAGTTTAGAAAGAATTGTCCACAGCAGAGAAAACTCCCACAAAGAAGGGAGAGAGAAAAACCTGCACTAACCTTCTGAGAATATACAAAAGACAGTAAAATACATTCCCTAATCAAGGAAATATGAATAGAGTTAAAAACACGGTACTAAAGAATACACTCACGAAATATACACCACAAATGGAAAGCACTGTCAATAAGTTGCACAACGTGCGAATAAAATAAGTGTTATAGCGTATCCGATTTCAAGCTTATACAAGGAGTAATACGTGATTGCAGCAGTCGAAACTTTCTTTAAACGATTAATTTAATAAATATGTGTTTATGGACATAATGGAAACACCCATTGAGCATCAATAAAGAATTTAAATAATTCTTTCTCTTCGTCGGCGAGAATTGAAGTGGTTAGGTCTTAATTAAAGAAAAGAGTTTGATTTACTACTGTTTTTATAATTTACGGAATCAAAACGTCAATACATTCATGAATTCTGTGTATATCCACTGTGCCCACATCAGTGCCCAGTATATCAGAGCCAAATTTCCTATTCAATTTCCGGAGCTTACGTGAGCAAGCTGTTCCTCTCTTTACTCATTTTCATAACTCACCATCTACATCTACATCTACATAAGTACCCTGCAAGCCGCCTTCCGGCGTGTGGCAGGGGGTGTAAACACCAAAAGTAGAATTACTTCTTTAATTTATTATTATCGCGTATCGTTCGCGGAAAAAAAGAGTCTCTAAAACGACTTGTCCTCGCGTCTATTTCTCTTATTTTACGCTCACTGTCGGATCGGGCAAAGTAGCAGGGGGGTCGCATAATATCAGTTACGTCATCCGAAAATGTATTTCCTCTGAATTTATCTAACAATCGCAGCCTAGCTTCTAATCTCCTTTCTTTCAAGGATTCCCAACCTGCGTCTGTGAGCATTTGCGTTACACTTGCTTCTCTATCGTAGCACTTTTTAACAAAACGTATCGCCTTACGCTGCACTTTCTCGAGTTCGCGAGAGTTCGTTTCATCCGCTGGGTCCCATATACTCGCCGCATATTCCAGATGGGGCCTAACTAACGTGAAATAGCATCGCTCTCTAACTTTTTCATCGCATCTACCTACAATACGCTTTATAAAACCGATTAGTTGCTTTACCGCATATTTTTCGAATGTGTGTGCTCCAGTTTAAGTTATTGGTTATGGTGATTTCAAGATATTCTACTGAGTCGACTACATTTAAATTCGTTCCACTAATTTTGTACGGGCGGTTATGACTCAATTGTTTCCTTTCGAAGAAATTTACTACAGAGCATTTGATCTGATAAACTTAACCGTCTCAAAATCGCGGATTTTTAAAGATAGCTATTAAGTTACCTTATAATTTAGGATAGTGAATTTCCTGTTATGTTCACAGTAATGGAGCGTTTTAATATGTTCCTGTTATGTGTTTGGATATTATTTTTCCTTTTCAATTATTAGAAATCGTATATCGAATTGTTTTTGTTTTCCAAATAGTTTGTTTGGTTCTATTCTGTTTACAGTTCAGGGTATTTGTAGAGCACTTATTTAGTACGATAAATTAATCGCAATTTTTTTTAAGCCTGGTATTGTAGTTTATACTATAAATGGCCTTTAGTTAATGTTTACTTCCAGCATACTGGAACTGGCCACTGATGATTAAGATAATTAGAGCAGAGCCTGCTGCCTTAAGGCGGCTTGCTGGCTATTTAAATACATATAGATGTAATTAATTTTATAATAACTCCAAAAACAATAGTCATTGTTAATGGTTACAGAATTTCCTCTTATGTTTCCGATATGATTGGCAAAACTATCAACAATAGTAATTGTTGATGGTTTCTTGGAGTTTTTATAATCTTAATTTACCTCCAGTTAAATTGGTTTGTTTGAGTTGAAGTGAAGATTAATGTAAATCTCTTATGCATATGATGGATTTGCATGGAGATTGACTTCAATTTTAACTTAAACTATATATTCAACTTATGAATAACAAAAAATAACAACAAACGATTATGATTCCGTGCTCCAGATGGAACATTAGTTGGAGTCCATTTTACGCATGCATTATAATAACGGACTTTAGTATTATAAACTTCCCAAAGATAGATTTACAATCTATTATTTTAACTACTCGAAATATAGTATACTAACAAATTAAAAATAATTCAAGATCCATTGGAATTTCTTTGATTCGGTGTCTTCATCGATAATACTTCTATTATGAATCTCTCATGAGCGATGGCGAATAATAGTAACCGTGTCATGAATTATGCTTCCTATATGACTTAAACGAATAAAGTGTATCAATAGCCTGATGAAAGATAATGTTATATTGCCATGGTGATGCTAAGAATAGCTGTATCATGTTTTCACTTACATTTCTATGAGTATACAATTAGGCTTTTTTCATAATTATATTAAGCTTTATGATCAAAGTGAAACCCTTGCCTTTAATAATTTAAAGATGTCTTTCATATTTGCGAAAGGGGCTTACATTTCTTCCTGTATTTGCCAAATGAGATCTAAAAATGTCTTCGAAAGAAGATCGCGCCTTCTCTACCAAATGTAAACATGCAAGAATGGCTTTCATAACACACCCTTTTAAAACCTTATCCTGAATACAAATTTCTCAACTGCTTTCAAAAAGACGTCTAATAATTAGCTGATGCAGCGTCAACAATAGCTTCACTCCGGATCCGGAGATGAGATTGTAGCTTCTCCTAGTGGTAGCTCCTGGAAACTTTAGAGGGTATATGAAACGTGATAGCACGTATGGATCTACAGGAATTCCAGCTCTTCCTCAATATCCCTCCAGGTGTCCTTCCATTCTCATGCTCCAGGTAAAGTCTTAACGGTGTCGTTAAAAGTGGGAGAGAAGAATGATTGGTTGGAAGGAGAGGGCGAATGGCGGAGGATGCTCTTCTGCGGTTCGAAAGAAGATTAAAAGCTAGGAGAGGGAAGCAGTAAAAGGCGGCAGAAAAGCGAGAAGCGATAGGAATTTCGCAGTCAGGGAAGAAAATGAGTTTGTTTGATGGGGATAATGAAACTTAGAAACAGATGGCGTGTTCTGAGATACGGTCAGAGAGAGTTTCTGGAGTAAATGCAGAGAAAGGAAGTAGCAGTTGCCCTCCGGAAAGAATTCCAACGAAGGGAGTAAGGATAGTCATTGGAAAGTAAATGACTGCTTCAATGGAGATATAGGTTGATAACTAACATTATTTGACTGATTTTTTACCAGAAAATAGCAAAAGCTTAAACATAGAAGGGTGTCAGTCAATAAGAATGTAACTGCGTCAATGATGATGAATAAACGGGGAAACTTAAATTCTTTTCCCGAAGAGAAAAATTTTTATTGAGAGGACTGGTTTAGACAGCAATGCCATCATCGTCGTACCCGAAAACGGTCGACTAAAGAAAAGAATATCATAAAAATTACAAAGTTAATCTTCACTCTTTTACAGTCTCCTTCTACGAAGTTCGACCTAGATTGAATATTAATATTTTCATTTTACGTCGAAAGATATTCAATGATCTTTTTTATGGCCTGATAACTTGTAAAATAGTATTAATCATGTTTGAGCTAAATGAAGACCATGCTTCAATATTGTATACATTTTATTGTCTGCTACACACCATGTCATATTGACGCTAAGCCATTTCAATCATTTTTTATTTCTTAAATATAATCTTAAAATATACATTAAAAAGCCAGCATGAACTTTTATATTTTACAATGATATTCCTTCGCCAGAGTAATGGCGTCGTTTAACTTGTTCAGTGTCAAGATTTTTAAGGTAATTAGACCGGTAACTTTTTAAAATACGCATTCAATCAAAGCTGCATTAAGAGTGGGTAATCGATAGTGTTCACATAATCTAGTTGGTAGTAATCAAATACAAATTAACAGACCCTAAATCAAAACTTCTATTCCGCACGAATCCTAGTTGAAATTTTAGTAATATGGACATCTTTCTTTGAGATTTTTAAAGTAAACATGTTCAGTTTCAGATGTTCCGGACTGCATTCATGAGAATTGAAAAATTTAAAAAGATATTGATTTATCAAGGGAATTGAGAATTTGATCGAGCTTTGTAGAATGATTACTGACGTTATCTACTTACTATTTACCCGCAAAATGAGGTAATTCAGAAGCTTTGGAAGGAAATATAAATGAATTAGTTAATTCAACTGAAGAAGCGGAACTTTAAGGTAAAATAAAAAGGCTGAACTGAATTGTCACCAGGTAACGGATTTTGATTAATTTTCAAGAAACTCTGCAAGCATTCGCATAAGAAAACGCTGCAACTGGTTTAGATTCATGAATTTGTTCCTTTCCATTTTGCTGATTTAATTACAAATAGGATTACTAAAAAATCCATTTCCGGGTTTTATTTTTGATTTAAAAATTGAGGTCATAATAAACATATTACGTTGTAACTATTTATCTATTTAAAAGGAATTCTTCACGGGTTGTCATCCGGGTAAGTTCGTGGTTATTCACCGACGTTTCGGCATCGACCACTGATGCCATTTTCAAGGAATGCCGAGTATTTTGAGGTCCAGTATTTATACCCGTTGGTTGGTAACCGTAACTGTTTGCTCTCTCATTGGTCAAAATAAGCGATATTCCTATTGGTCGAAATAAGCTATTTCATATCCTCTGATTGGTGAAAATAAGCTATCCTCCTATTGACTGGTTCAGGGGCGCTGTATTTTTCGTATTGTGGGGTTCCAAGCCTTACAGCAAATCTTATTTATCTATTTGTTTGTTGCAATTTGGCCAACTGGACAGGCGGAAACACTGGAGGGGATTATAACTCAGTTATTAATTTTGATTTCAAAAAATTTTCCAAGGGCGGGAGGATAAACCCTCCAAAAACCTCCTGGAGTCAATACATAACTTATGTAAGAGAGACATTAAAGTAAATTAATTAATTATTATTAATTAAATTATGATACAGTCATACATTAAAGTAATACATTTACCAGATATAAATTAACAAGTTCTGTATTAATATGATAAAAATCTACCCATAGGAAATACATTACATGTATAAATTAGACAAAAACGTAGCATATTAAAAGTTACACAATGAAAATTATGAATTAAAAGTTATGCATTATTAATTATGTAGAATATTACCAACATTACAATGTTATTACATCAAATTCATGGTTGGAAATCCTAATAGTTATACATAAAGATGAGTAATAACTGTGAAATAGTACATCATAAATCATAATTGATTACTAAAGAGGTGGAGACAGCCGCAGGGTCACACAAGAAACTACATAGGTTACTAGACTCTACATAGACTTATGTATCTTCCAGAAAATTGTAACATTTTTCGCCAGTGATATGAGACATTTTCCATATGATTTATTGTCGTCTTCTTATATTACCTGGATCATACATTTCTGACAAAACGTAGTGTGCCATTTTTAAGATTAAAATGAGTAAAACTGAAAACCTGTTGAAAGTTATCTCCCAAAATTATTCAATGTGTAAGTTTCTTTATCCTAGTCACTCCATTTGTAGAGGAATGAGGAATAGCTCGCTAGGGAAAATTTAATTTTGGTTGTTCAATTCGAGAAAATTAAACACCTGAGAGAGAAGGTGTTAAATTCTCCAACTATAACCGGAGTATTACTCCGAGGAGAAGGTCTCAATTTGCCATTTCCACCTCTTCAGTTTGTGTGAAGCGAACGTCTGATGGAGCGCGACACTTCTCAAAGGGGAATACTTTCGATGAATATCCGAAATGAAACCGGGCGGGGATATATAACCGAACGATGCAGCGAAGAGAGCCTTCGGCGGAGGACTCATTAAAAAATCATGAGCCGATGGTGGGACCTAATTAGGATGTCCCTTTGGAAAGCTAGACAAGCGTAATATTTTGCGAAGATGAAACCTGCGAACAAGACGTGGGAAAGAGAAAGGGAAGAAATGAGGAATGGGAAAGGGGAAAGCAACAGTGTCTCTGCCGTCGCAATTACGTCTTGATTTATGACCGTCTGATAACAAGGCCTGAGAAAGGTAAGGGGCCTCTCTCCACCTGCCTCCTTCTTAGGTCAGCTATCGGTTATGTGGGAATTGTAGCGAGCAGGGGCCGCCGTGGGAAGTCTCTAGTATTGAAGTATGGGCGCCTTGGGAGAACGGTGCGGGCGAGGAAGGGTCTGTTTCGACATGCTTTGCTCGTTTGTTCCGAGAAGCACGTTCTCAGTGGGCGGCTGTTTCCAAGTCCAAAAAGTACTTTCCTGACAGTTGTAAGCCACCGAAGACGGATTCCATGTTATGAAAATACGCTTAAAGTATCAGATACGAGTATAAGGTGCGACGGGGAAGGATTACTAAAGGAGATATACGTCTCTATGGATGTCTAGCGCTGTGTATACGGTCGTAATTTCTTACGATGATGATATTACTAGCGGTATTTCAAGTCCATTTAGATTCGAAAAATTTTCTGTGAATGGGAATGAGAAAGAGTAAGAAAAGATTATTATTATTATTGTTATTATTATTACACATTAACTAAAACCCGGTGGTAATATATTGTATTTTATAATTATTCCAATATTACCAATATTATGTTATACAATCATACAGTAAAATATGCAATGATAATTACAAGAAAGCAACGTTTTTGCTTACTACAGGATTTCGATCATAACACAATAAACTATTATAGCACATACATTTTTAGGTGACAAAAATACATTATTACTACGAAAATATCTTCTAGCTAAAACAATACAACATTACTCAAGAACCTGAAAATTAGAGAAAATTAGAATAAAGTGTTAAAAGTGAAGGGTGTGTCACATAAAAATTCCAATTTGTTGGAATTTCTGTAGCGCGTTAAAACTGTCACTGTTTCTGTCGTAGTTTCCACTGTTACACGCTTAAAAATGCCTTCTGGCAGTCGTAGGTTCTCCATTTTACCTAGCCGTAGAAAAATATAGCCGAAGAGATTAATTCGTTAAGTTTTCCATCTCTACATCACCATGGGGACCTTCATAGGTGACATGGAAGTTTTATTGGGATCCTTTCGCCCAACTTAAGATATTGAAATATATAAGGATTTTGAAATATTCATGAGTAAAACGTGGAAAATTGCTTTTGGGATCAAGTCTTCTTCTATCCTTTTTCTTTCTAAAGATCAGTAATATTTTATGTTTAAATATTTTATTACTTTGTGTCACTTCAGTTGAGGGAAGGTTTTATATTAAACTTATAAACTGAGACTTGTTAAATAGAGTCTGTACCAAAGATGCTGGAGCACGATTAACTTGTGGATTATCTGTGATACATGTATTAATAAAAATCTTAGTGTAAATATTAACATAAGATTAACTTTCCAGATTATCCAGATATCAGTGAAAGAATAGAAATTTTATTGTGCATGAATAAAGTATAAATAAGTGCATAATGATTTTCATATTATCATAATATATGATTACATAGTATTGCATTTCTAATTGTGCGAAATTATAGAATTAGAAGAATTATAGATTTAGAAGAATATAAGTAAATACAAGATAAGAGTCGAGATAAATAATTCTAAGTATTTGAGACCACGAACTGGAAGAAAATGTTATTCTGCATGAAATTATAATACCAGATCGAAGGAATCATTTTACATACACATGCTATAGATAAAACGATCTTATATCAAATGTTGATCACCTTGCAAAATGTATAAGACTACTTTTCCACATTTTTCTCTTAATTCGGAATGAATCCTAATATTTCTTACAACGTAAGGAAATTAATTTCGAAACATCAGCTTTTCATTGTGGATGATTTCTATCGTTAACGATTGAATAAGGAAAAAAGATACTCTTTCGAAGGCGTGCGTAAAAATACCATCCGCAATATTTCTCGCCAAAATGAGAGCTATTTTAATGTTTAGCCCTAAATTCCACGTGTTTCATAAAAAAAGAGTCTAGGCGATGTTTCGTCGAAAACAACCTTCATAAGGACGTTTAATCATACTCGTCTAAGGAAATAATCCCCACCCGCGGGGAATTGAAAAGTTTGCTGGCGTAAGTCTAAAAAAAGGCGGCGTCACTGGGCGAGGGAGAAATTTGCGAATCGCGCGAAACGAACCTGAAATGGCGCACTTAGAATCAAAGTGTGGGTGGAGAGGGAAGAATCGTAGGGAGAGAGAGAGAGAAAGAGAGAGTAAGAAAGAGGGGAGAGGAAGAAAGAGGAGAAAGGCGTGAGAGAGAAAGATCACGTGTCCCTCGGCAGGAGGACGTGAGGAGGTCGTTGTGAGGAGTTGCAAAAGAGAAGATGAGGGTTTCCTCCTCACGGGGTGCGCCTAGGTTTTATGACGGAACGGTAAAGATGACACCCGCCGCCATCCCCGCAGGCAGCCCCCGTAAGCCCCCCGCCCACGCCTCAGAGCCGACGAACCGAAGTCTCTTCGGTATATAGGAATGATGTCGTTTTTACATGGTTTGATAAATGGAGCCCTCTCTTGTTACACCGACGGTAATTGATTTAGGTTTTCCGGACCTTTTAGATGGCCCTGGCGGAAGGAGAGAAGCGCCCTGGAATATATATATTATATATATATATATACACCGGGTTATTTTCTTGGAATCTCTTGACGCGTAAAGGAATCAAGACATATTCAATTTTTCGAGAGATGGAAGGAAAACTACGTTATTTTCGTTGAAAAAATATGCGAGGAGGACCTTTAAGTTGAAGATGAATTTGAGAATAAAATTTATTCATTATCTGAATGCTCCACGATAGGAATTATTAGAGTTATAAATCATAATATTTTTGATATAATAAAAAATTTTTATTTTTTATGATATAACAAAACATAAACATTCTCATTAAAAAGGTTAAACCAATCATAGAGATAAAAACTACGGCTTGTGCGAATGCGAAGTGTCAACAGGACAAACCCAAATTGGACTAGATATGGCTGTACTCCAACAACTGTAGAAACAATGGAGATAAAACTCCGTAATAAAATATATAAATATGTAGATTTTCTTTCGTAGAATATATTTAAATCCCTAAAAAGATTTCTTTCGTCCGAGAGTTTGTGTTAGATTCGATGTTACAATATCCTTTTGATATAACTTTGTGTCTTTAAAGAGTGACCTCTACAATCAAGTATTATTATGAAGGGAAACGGGAGAAAAGGATAATAATATTAAATGCAGGGTCGTAGCCAGGTTTTGTCTGTGAGGGTTTCTGAGCCATAAACGGAAAATTGCCTACATTCCAGGACAAGGCAAACTTCTGCCCAAAATGTAATACATGTGGAATCAGATTTATTTGTACCTACATGTATTATCTGCGATTAACCACTGGAGTTTGTTACTGTAAATATTTACGCGATTACAACTTACCCCTCATAGCCTCGATTTCTTAAAACCCATTCTGTTTCTGGGGGGATTAATCCCCAGAATCCCCCTTGGCTACTGATAATGGTTTGAAATCTACCGAGAAACAATGAAAAGGAAGTTGTTGTTAAGCACGTGAAACTTTTACTAAAAGACCTATTGGTAAAGTTAGGAAATGTTATTTCTCACACAATTCTATTATTTAATTACCATCCATACATTTAAATGATTTCTGATGCCTTTACATCGCGAAATTTCTTCTTTTTCTCAGTGTTGACTCCTTTGATACAATATAAGGATGGAGCGTCGTTAGAAGATCATAAGTAGACGCCATACATATTTACGCTCCTTTAGTTCTCATTATAAATAGATAAGAAGTTCTCTTGTACGCCTTTATTTGGTTTAGTAGTAGTATTGTTAAAAGTGCTTCGACTGATTTGGTCATTTCGCAAGGAGGCCCCCACCGGGAATCGAACCCGGGATCGCTTTCGCCGAAGTCTAACGTGTTGCCCACTTGGCTATCGGGAGCCCCTTCATTTGATTTAATACTTTTGTAATCTAGATGGAAAAATTATGCACCAAGCAATCGTGGAAGCACTATGTTTTGCATTTTAAAATAACATTTCGAAATTCCAAAATATTTTAAACTACTAGATCAATTTTTTTATATAATTACTTAAAAATATTTAGTAATTATTTTCGTGACTAGTATTCTCGTGGCTATTCGCCGAAAACAAACAATTCTAGGAGTTCTTTTTCTTAAGTCAAATAACATGAATTACGATTATAATTTCTCATTCTTGACGTTAATTACATTCGAGGCATTAATAATATTTGCCTAGGGAACTGTCACGCTTTTCATTCTCATTAATTTTGCTTTCATTGTCATTTCGTTTTATCTGGTTCAAAATAAACTTGCCATTGGAGGTTTTAGTTTTGAGTGTTTCACAAAGGAAAAGGAAAATCAAAGGGAAGGTGCCTCGTAAGCATTTTTGTTGATACCCATACGTACGTGAGTGCCCGAAATTATAGAGGTCCGCGAAACAAAAAATGAACAAATTAACCTACTAAAGTTAAATACCGCTGCCCTATAAGGTACTCTTGTGATAGTTTAGAGGTAATTTTTACATAATTTTATAATTGAAATCGCCATAATTTTCGTATTAAAGTTCAAAATTGATTATCAGAAATTTACGGATGGCGTATGAGAATATGAAAAGTTCACCTTATGACGCAAAATATTTATCTCATTAAGTTCTGTTGGTATTTGCTCATGAAATGCCGTGTTGTTTGGCATGCAGCGAAAGTAAATACCATTCTCCGGAAAGTGCTCGACATTGGGGCTTCTCATCTCTGTTGTAGAACACCTCTCAGCAAAAGCAAGGCATCCGTACAGAAAATTACAGCATCTCTCGGCTTTTCTCCATAACTCGGTGCATGCTATGCTGCCACTGGCCAATTGTTGTGCATCCTAATCACAAACACCGTGCTCTGCGATTCAGAGGATATGAGGACGGCTGAGTTTGTAAAGTGGTTATCCTTAGTAGAGGGCCTGCTTTCCTCCTCTAGCGTTTAATACAGATGTTGCATTCCACTCCTCGTTAGACGGAGTTGCTCCTTTTCCCTACAGCCGTCACAGTCTCGCTCCTTAAGTGTCTCCCTTGAGATTCTCTATGGCAACGGAAAACAAACACCATCGTAGCAACAGGTATTAAAATATCAATGGATAGTACTTTTGATCTAGTTATTAACTCAATTTCATTGAAATAAATCAATATGCTTAGGAGTTACTTCGGGGAAAGTCATACCACAAAAGAGAAAGAAAACTTGGTAATTTTTTCACAAGTTTCTTGTGCAGAAAAATCCTTTCTTTTTTGTTCATTGAAAACTTTGCATGAAATGTGACTTTATTATTATTTTTAATAATAATAAAGTCACATAACAAAAAAGAAAGTATTTTTCTGCACAAGAAACTTGTGAAAAAATTACCAAGTTTTTTTTCTCTTCTGTGGTATGACTTTCCCCGAAGTAACTCCTAAGCATATTGATTTATTTCAATGAAATTGAGTTCATTGAGATTGAATTGAGAAATGTTACTTTAGAAATATGGTCCGTTGAAAACTTTCTCAAATCGAAAGAAAGTGTACCTTATGTTGTCATTATTATTATTATTATAAAAACCTTACGATTGGAAAAAAAATCCGGTGGCAAGGGGTAAAATACAAACAATAGTAAAATACAAAATAAAAGAGAATAATAAAAAATTAAAAACAACAAACATAACTCAAATCCAAATATTCTTAAAATACCACAACACAAGTAAACACAAGTCAATCCGTCTAGTGCACAGTAATATCTCACAAAACATATAAATCTCGCACCACGTCTAAAATCTTTCATGTCTTTTTCAGGGTAAAATACTCTAATCCACCTAAACTTCATTATCAAAAACACACAATCTTCCTATTCTTTTTAAAAACTCCCTGTGATTTGCTGGGAAAGGATTAAAAATTCCATCGGGTAAATTATTCCATTCGACAAGTGTTCTATTTAAAAAGGAGTATTTTCCCACATTCGTCCGCTGCTTCAACAGTTTTAGCTTATGTCCATGGTCGTTCCTACCATAAAATTCTGCACGTTTCACTTCTGTTGATAATTCCTTAAACGGCACATGTCCTGTATACATTTTGAAAAATACACCCATTCTCTTCTTCGCTCTTCTTTCTTCTAGACTTTTCCAACCCAAATCTTTGATCATTTGTGTGACACTATCTAGTTTTTTGTATCTTCCCAAGGCGAATCGTGCAGCCTTTCTCTGTATCTTTTCGATCCTACGCTTTAGCCCCACTTCATAAGGGTCCCACAAGCTTTCACCATACTCTAAAATAGGCCTAACATAGGATTTATAGGCAGCTACTTTAACTTTCTTGTTAGACTTCCTAAGAGTTCTCATTATAAAATTTAAGGCTTTATTAGCTTTGAAAACCATATTCTTTATATGCTCATTCCATTTAAGATCCCAGCTAAATGTTAAACCTAGGTATTTCACTGATTGTTCCCTAGATAAAATATTTCCATCCATATTATACGTGAAATGATATTTACTTTTATTAAAGCTAATAACTTTGCATTTACTCGCATTAACTTCTAAATTGTTAGACGAAACCCAGTTGTATAACGTATCTAAATCTTCTTGAAGATCGCTACAATCCTTCATACTTCTTATGTTTCTATAAACGATGCAATCATCAGCGAACAGTCGAATTTTTGAAATGATTCCATTTGGAAGGTCATTAATAAATATTAAGAATAATAAAGGTCCCAATACACTCCCTTGGGCAACGCCTGATGATACTGCAATTTCATCAGATAACTTGTCTCCAATTTTAACTCTTTGTATCCTACCCTTAATGAAGGTCTCCATCCATCTTAAAACTCTAGGATCCAAATTCATCCTGTTCAGCTTCTGAAGCAAAATGTCGTGGTCTACAACGTCGAATGCTTTCGCTAAATCAATCACCACTGCGTCAACCTGTTCACCAATTTCGTGCGCCATTACTAAGTCATGCTGTAAGCCTATCATTTGTGTTTCACACGAGTATCCTAATCTAAACCCATGCTGATATTTATTAATCCACTTCTGTTTCTCCCAGTAATTTTTTATGTGATCCGCCATTGTTCTTTCAAAAATCTTGCAGACTACGCTGGTTAAGCTAATAGGTCGGTAATTCTTCATTAATAGCTTCTTTCCTCCTTTATGAATTGGGACTACTGTTGCCGTCTTCCAATCTTTCGGTATCTGACCATTATTTATGCTTACGTAAAATATTCTTCGTAAATATGGCACCAGTGCTTGTCCTCCTAATTTTATAGCTTCGCAGCGTACTCCATCTGGGCCGTGGGATTTATTGTTACTTAATTTAGTAATTCTCCTTAGAATGTCTTTATTTGTAATGTTTAAAGTTGTAAAATCCTCCTTTTTATCAACAATTACTATCGAATTACTGTGGGCCGATTTTTTATAAATACTCGAGAAGTAGGAGCTAAATTCTTTCGCTATTTGCGCACTATTGGTTAAGATTTGCCTGTTCATGCATTCAATCTTCTCAATCTCATTATTCCCTTTCCTTCGACGCTTTATGTATTTATAAAAGCTATTTTTACTATTCTGCGTAATTAGATTCTCTAAAAACTTATTTTCTGCTTCCTTCTTTATTTTACTTAATAATGAGGTCACCTCCTTATTTGTTTTGAGGGTTCGAGTTCCTCTTCTTATACAATGCTCTTGACTTACGTTTTAACATCCTTATTTCAGTGTTATAAGCGATGTGTCATACAGCGATGAAACCAGTTGTACGTTAAAGTCAAGTATTTTACTATATATTATTGGACCCTTTAATGGCGAGGTTAGGCCCAAGTGGGCCTCTTATAATTATTTTACCAACTAATTTACTATTTTACTATATCGATAGAAAAATGTTTGAAATTAATTTATTCAAGCGATCTTTAGTGAAACTTCTTTATGACGACACATAAATTGCTTACGTTTAATCTTCCTCGAAACTTAAGCTCGTGGGAATTGAGACAGAAAATAAATTTTGTCTACTTGTTAAATAAGTAATTATGCAAATATAATTTGCATAAGAGCCAAGTTACATATATTTCTTAATGTGTGGGTTCATATCCTCCATTGCATTTCTCCTTAGCAATTAATTGCCTAACCGTTTATCAATTCATCTTCGTATCAGCATCCATCCTGAACTACTTCAATTTCGATTTCTTAGTCGCTGTTAAATACTCGATAACTTAACGTGATTTTTAACATTTAAAACCTCACTTTCGCTCATTCTGTTGCGGAGTAATCTGGTTTAAATTTGAATAACATTTCCGAAAGACAGCATTGAGGAATGCCATGGACTTATGTTAACCACATTACACTCTTAAAATTTAGCGTTTATATTGGTGGGTAAATAAACGGCCTTGAAAGAGAAAATTATGTTCTAAAAATAGCAAAAAATGGCAGGAGAGAGAGAGAGAGAGAGAAAGAGAGAAGAATACTAACTTTATGAAGTCATTTTGTTTATACTATATTCATACCTCTATTTCTTAGCGATATAAGGCCACCGTCTTATATTTAACCCATGCCATAGAATAAGAGAAGCAAATGATTCATTTGTTGATCCTGCGACTGTAAATAAAAGGTTAATTCCATGGTGATGTTTCGGTCACGGCAAAGGTAGTTTATTCGGCAGAGAAATAAATACAACGGAAGGACGTTATCTAAAGGTACCCTTCGCATTAGAAGAAACGGTAGTTAGGAATAGTTAATATTTGAACTGCCTAAATGGACACGTTGAGAGAGCCGCCGGACTTGCTGATTACGGTCCTTCTACTTCAGAGTGAAAACGTGTCCAATTTTAAGGGCGAGGATTCGCTTGAAGTAAATGGCGACTATGTTAACTCCACGGTTCGATAGAAAGAGTACTTTGTAAACTTAGGAAAAGAGGAAATGAGCCCGAGGCAGAGTTTTTAAGCAAACCAAATCAATGTTAATGGGTACTTCGGCTTGTTTTTCTTCTCTTAGTCGTTGGGAAAAAATAAAGCTATTCCAGTAGAATTATCTTTTATCATCGTTATTATCCTAAGGATTATGACAATATAAAATGCTTATTAATGGAAGCTGAAAAGTTGGATGACTTATTTGACTGTTACTGTAGAAACCATTTTCCAACTATTCCGTTTGAATTGCGTAAAAGCTTTTCAAGTACCTGAAGCTTTCTTCCTCTGATTTGATGGTTATTGTCCTAGTAGAGTGACGATTCACATACTGAATAAGTTTTTAAGCGTTCATAATAACTCATTACGACAATTTTATGACATTTATTTACCTTTTTTTTTAACTATATTGCATAGTCAAGGAATGGCGAAAGTGGCAGTGTAAAACTGTTCAAGGGGAAATACAATTCATACAGCCATTCTCAAAATTTACAACTTGTGTCGACTTATGATTAAAATTCCCAAATGGAATGCAGTCTTAAATTGATATAATTATTCCAAATTCACAAAATTCTTACGAATATAGGCATGTGAATAGCTACCATGTAGACATTTTTGAAAGAAATCGTGAAATTTCCCCTGTAGGAATATATTTTTAATTCTTTTCAGCAAATACTCCTTATTTTGATAGAAGATACCATCGAGAAATTCTTCGCCTTTTATTCCAGCATTGATTCGTATATTGCTTGGGTAGGCACAAAAGAATGGTATTAAGTGTCAGTTTTCCTGTACAGAAATTTTACAATCTACATTGTAAGACATGGGTTGGCGCGATTGTCTAAATCCGATTTTCTTCTGTGAATATTGTGTAAACCCAAGTTTATTGGAGGCAACGCTCCGGCTCGTGTATATTATTTTAGAGCAAACAAGATGCTTTGACAGTGCCGAGCGAATTCCTATTACGCACGTTTGGCGTTCCCTTGTAAGTGGTTTCTTTCCTTTTCCAGCGATAAAAAGACGAGAGAATGGTCTAAAGAGAAATTCCTTACATTTCCTCATATGCATCCTAGAAAAGAATAGCTACGGATGTCAAAGAAGTTATGCGTTTTGTGCTGTTGAGTGCACTGGAGGGTCGTTCCGACACTTGCTTGTGAAATCTGTGAATGTTTGATTCGTGCTTTGCAAGTCCTTTCCTTTGAATTTCTGCAGATTCCAGGGGTTCGTATATCGGAAACATTAGCTTAAAGCGCGTTATTTGTCGAAACTCAAAGATGGAAGTGCTCCCTAGAGTAGTTTACTTTTATGTCTAATTAGCAGAAATCTTGGTACCACACAAAAGATCAATTGTGGGAATATTTTAACGGTCATTAAAAAGATTTTGTTTAAATAGTTTTCTAGCGGCCATTAAAGGATTTTATACAGACTTTCACATGATTTTCTTAGCTAGTTAGTGTCCTTTGTTGATTTTGACTCTGCAAGTAGAAACAGAAGCATATTTCTCTGCCAAATATCATACGTTCCTATGTTATTTATCATTCGCCATAATGAAATGCCTTATTTTTTCTCTACGAACAGGATTCCCTTTTAAAGTGAAGAGCAGTTCAACGGAGTAGCAACTCACGAGTAGTGCTGCATTACCGTCCCAATAATAACCGCATATCCCTTTCGTTGCTGCACGTAGACCTTGACTTGTGCTGAGGGCCACAGCTGTTCCTACCGCAAGATGGTGGCAGGTTGTCCTTCCAAAGATTTCGACATCCCTCGGCTTCTGCAGAACCCGATGCGGTCAAAGGAATACGCTGAAAGCAAGCTTTTGGCGGGGCGCAAGTTGACAGCACAGCAGTGAAGAGAGGAATCGAATGCAAGAAGTGAAAACTGCGATAGATTCAAGGGATCGATTCTTCAATGAGGACGGCTGGAGGGTGAAACTGTGCTCAGCAGGGTTGGGTAAGTCTCTGACATTTTTCGGAATAGAATACGCACAATATTAGAAATACAATGTGTTTTATTTTAAACAGAAGAAGCACAGTATTAGAAATACAACGTGTTTTATTTTAAACAGAAGAAACACAATATTAGAAATACAGTGTGTTTTAACACTTTCTACCATTTTCGAGATGTGATCAGAAGCTATTAAGTGAAGTTTATTAAGGTAAATACTTTCATGTTTTGGGTTCAGAGCAAAGTAATAAGAATGGTAGAATGTCCTTCTGCATAGTGTTTCAAATAATATTGTATATTAGGAATCTAAAAAATTCAAACGCAGCAAATAAGCTGAAACTTAGCTCGTTGGAACGATTTCGTTTTCTGAGAATACTCTAAAAGATATAGAACAGAATTATAATACACACAATTCGATGATATATGATTATATGATGAATAACCACATTTTGTTATTATTACGATGGATTTATGGACTATGATGAACTATATCGAGGCCCCATCTGTTGAATTTATATATTAAAATTATAACCCGATGCATACGTAGTACCGGTGTTTTCGTTGTTTCAAATTCTTGTTGGGGTTATAATAGTTTAACTTTAAATTATTTGAGAATTATCAAACTTTCTCTTTCTCAAAATTGAGGTTTAAGTCCTTTTTTGGAATGATAATAAATAATATTATTTCATATGGGATTCGAGATTTAGTCTCTCTAAGACTAACTTAAAGTTGCATGTAAATAACTACTTCTGGATCCTTTTTGCGAGTATAAATTGTGTATCTGGATTATTTTTTTTGTAGTCGCTCGCTAGATAAACTGGGCCTTGCCAAATGTCCATTTGCATCGTATCCATGGTAACGAGATAATTGTTATTATCATTATCTCTACCGCGATTAGCGATGAGTGCTCCTTGAGTATCTAGGTGAACCGTAATTACATAAAATTAGTTCGAAGAGTTTCCTTTATCGATATTTACCTGGCTAAAATTAAAATAACAGGAAGGCTTTCCGTTCCGCTCATCCGAGCAAATTAGGAGCGCAGAAAGGGAAGAGGGAGAATTGGCGAATTAGAGGGAGGCAGTGAGGGCAGGTGCCGATCGGTGAAAACAGTAAACAAGGGTAATGGTGTTGCTGTAAACAAGGGCTACTGTTTTCCTTCCTTATTGATGGGATCTTCCGACGTTAGCCATAGTGGAATATATGAACTGTTACTTTTATTTGCGTTAACTAAAAAAAAACTCACCTATCGAATATCTTACGAATATCCATGGATAACGTAAATGTTTTGCTTAACGTTTCTTTGTTAATTTCGCCGGCCGATACGGAGCCTATGGCACGATCTGAGAAAGTGGATTCCAATTACGGGAAGATCTTTAAATCATGTTGGTAGGACTAAAGAGACTTCCACATGCCAATGGACTTTAATAACGCATTATAGTGAAACTCTCTCAGATTTCGATAATTTAAATTATCGTCAACTTCTAATGTCATTACATACTTTAAAATTATACTATTTGGCTCACAGATGGGCTTCGAAAAGTCTGGTGGAAAATAACTAGAAGTCATTCAATTGTGAACATGATGTAAACAAATTATATTGGTTGATCTTTTTCATTTTAAATTAACAGTTATTCCTAAGGGATATCTTTACAGGATAACTTTAATAATAAGGCTAGTGCTAAGAAAACGGAAGACCTATATAAACCCCATTTGCATATTGACCCTGCAAGCCGCCTTTCGGGGAGTTACAGGAGGTATATATCGTACACCATGACTTTACTTTTGTAATCGATTGCTTCCGCGCATCGTTCGCAGAAAAAAATGAATTCTTGAAACAATGAGTTTTTCAAACTAGTATAGCATCCATTTCTAGGATTTTTCTCTCAATATCAGAAGGATCTATGTACCTAGGAGACGCATAATATCGGCTACATCTTCTAAAAACGTACTTTCTCTGAACTTGTTAAGTTATTTACCCTTTGTTTTCATCTATTACCTTCTAGAGATTCCCATCCTGCGTCCTGAAGCATATGGGTTACTGATTTGTCGTAAAAATTTTTAACAAAACGTGTTGTCTTTCTTTGCACGTTTCGACTCATACACCACATGTATACTCAAGATGAGGCCTAACTAACCCAAATAGTATTACACACGGACTATTTTCGCTCCTCCAGACAATTCTGAATGAAAATGCGTGAAAAGACTGTTTACTTTCTAATTTAAAATTCCGAATTATCCGAGGTGGCTCCTGCCTACATTAGCACGGATAATCAAAAATATACTCAGGAAAACGGGTAAGGGTGACTTTGCGCAAGTTGGTGCGCACCCAGGAAAAATCCCAAGGAAGAATGGACTTGAAAAAAGTGTGACGGGACCGGGAATCAAACCCGGGTCACCCAATTGCCGGTCGGGTGCTCTGTCCGTTGAGCTATCCCGGCAGAACATTCTTCAAGCTATTCGGGAGACTTTGTGGGCAAGGACTTTGCGATTTCGTCCACATAGTGGCATCGTTCGCAGTCGCGGCTTCATTGAAGCACCGGCCACACAAAGTGATGGCTTGAAGAATGTTCTGCCGGGATAGCTCAACGGACAGAGCACCCGACCGGCAATTGGGAGACCATGGTTCGATTCCCAGTCCCGTCAGACTTTTTTCAAGTCCATTCTTCCTTGCGAAAATATACAGTAAATATAAATTCCAGAACTTGTGCCTAGCGTCCCGCTAGGTGATCTCTAGCATCCGTCCAACGGACCATATGTTGCGCAGGCCTGCTCCGAAGTATTTAAGACACCGTCAAATTTTTATCAACTCGATCTTTATTAAAGACACAAATGAAATCGTTAAAAATAACTTTATTTCTTTCCACTTGTGGTGCTCTGTGAAGTAGCGGTGAAGTGTTTTTCTCTTATGGACGTCGGAACTTAATGGAACACGAGAACGGGTCCAGTGGTCTATTAATTCCCGATACGAACCTCCGTTTTTCCCTCTTCCTTTTCAATATTTCAGTCATTATCCCGGACGCTACCGTAAGCAGATATTCATTTGTTATAGGGCTTTCATATAACTGCGCACAGCGCGAGCATTTTTCATATGATATCTGCGAATTGTTCACCATCCGTTTCTTTCCGCCTACTTCTGCATCGCGGAAACCTATAGAATGACTAATGGGACGGCGAAAAGAGAAAAAATGATCTCTCAATAAATCTGTGGGGAAGCATAGGGAGAGAGGAACGAAAGAGGCAACAGGATTCGTGTTCTCCACGGACACGCGAATCCGACTTTCGCTGAAAATACTCAGAGTCCATAAACCATTAACGCCGTTGAATCGGAAACGTAATAAATAATACAAAAAAATCATCGACTCCCCGGCGGCATTTCTCCTCGTGCCATTAACCACTCCTCTTAATGTTGGAAATCACTCCTCTCCCTTCGTCGCACGGGAGATAAAAAAGCAAACTCCTCCCGTCAATGTATTCATGTATTCTGTAACCATCTTCATTATCAGCCTTGTTCCATGTACGCCCCTGGGCGGTCGCGTCCCTTCCCCAATATCCTGCACACACACGTAACGCTTAAAATTGATGAACCAGATTTGCAGCGGCGTTCCCATGACTACGAACAGAGGCATCGCTTCCTTTAGGGACTTTTTCCATACCGTTTTTGTCGCCTCCTTCGACCTTTCCTCGGGGATAACGAGGAGTCAACCTCGCACGTCTTTTGTTTGCGTATTTTCGCGGTCCTCTTTAACGATATCTCCATTTAATGGCGTTTGTTTGCCGGGCCGCGTCGGGAACAATATAGCGAGATTTAAAAAACGACGCGATCTTCCCTCGCGTTTTTTTCCTTATGGGGCGCCTAATAAAAGGGACCGGTGCGGGTGCTGAGATTTTCCGTGTTGAGAGAGGAGTTTGTGTGTTCCATTAATACTAATGGATTACTGAAACACAGTGGGCTACAGTGACACTGATAGATGATCTCCGCTCCCACACGCTATTCCAAACCATTAAAGGCCCCTATTTGGTGCTCAGGGGAGGGGAGAGGGGGGCGGTGGACGGAAGAACAAGAGTAAAGGTGCGAAGGCGGTTGGATGGGAAGGCAAGGACATCATATTCTCCATAAAAAAGGCTGTCTCGCGGGGTTTTGCTTGATGACAGGGACTTAAGGTTTTCGGCGACTTTCGACATTAACCCTCTCCGCTTACGACAGCGAACTCCTTTGCGCTTTTCACTTTCTGTACGGTCACCGATTCCGACGCTGTTCGTGTCATTAGCATCGCTTTGATATCTCCTCCATCTGTCAGAATGTTCCCAATTTCCACGTCCTCAATCATAAAGCAGTTCGTGATTACTGTTGTAAATGGGGAGAGTGAGTGGGAAATGAAAACGTGTGCTTTTACGTTGAGGTGCGTGGGTGAGGTGCGGTGGCTCTTCCTCGCGAGAACTATGGGAAACGCAAATATTTCCTCGAGTGCGTTACTCAAACGGAAGAGGGGAGGAATAATAAGGAAGCGGTTCGATTAAAGTTACAAAGACTTCTTGAGTGATTAAAGGTCTACTTTTTCCTTGAGTCAGAGCGCCGAACCGGAAAATAACCGAAAACGGAAACAGAAAATAACCGTTATTCTTTCCAGAGTGAAAACCTTACCCAAACAGGAAAAATTGAAATTCTGGAACAAGAAGAGAAACCGAAAATCTTTATTTATTCCGTTTAGATTTTTGTTCAATGTGCATTTCACTTGAGTGTAATTGAAGGAAGGTTTGACAAAAATGTGAACATATGGTTGATAACTTACTATAACTAAGGTTTAGTGTAATTTAATGAATAGGAAGAAAAAGAGCAATGATAAAACACATTTTCAGAGGGATGTAATTTTACCATGGTCGGATGGAAAAAGAAACAGTTCTAACCGGTTCGACATTCGTATCAGAAGCAAAACTGGAACTGAACCAAAATTTGGCCTTTCCAATGAACCGGAATCGAAAACAAGAGCGAAAATACTACGGTTCGATGTCGTGCTTTAATTTTGGGATCTTGCGAATAAATTTGGAGATAGGACCCACTCTCTGATCCATGAACAGAATATCTTTAAGAATAAAGAGAAATACCGAAAATAAACGTCTGAATGAGTTCAAACATCTAGAACTATAAATGTATGGAAGAGAAAGACCAAAAATACACCTAGTTGAATGTAATGAATGGCTCGTATTTTTCTCTGTTAATTCTCCCTCCCGAAGGGTTGTACTGAAAATGGACTAAAGAAACGCATTCGAATGAATACATAAAAAGGCAGTTTTTACATTTTAGTTCTCGAAACATCAATTTAACAAGATGATGGTGAACAAGTTATTCCATGATAAATTAGTTATTTTCCTCATCGATCATTATTTGTTGTCTTTATTTCAATTTCAGCAGTGTTGAAGTGTCCATACATCCACTTTTTGATATGCTACAGATTAGGAATTAGAATCAAATGATGTAAACAATAGAAAACCCGCATTTATTATTAAAAATTATTTGCTATTCTGTTGTATTTTTCCTCTAAAAAATTTAGTGAGCTTGGAGACGATTTTGTGATTCCATTTCTTTTATTATTTTCATAGCGGATTCATCTTTGTCATCCAAAATAGGAACCATTTCCTAACTAAATAAGTAGAGTTGAAAAATCTTATGATTATTGATTTAACCTTAATAGTACCAACGGGGGTGCAGGAACAACCCTCGTTTGTTCTTATAATTTTTGTTTTGTTTTACTCAAAGTATTATCCTTTTGTCATTATGTCAGTTGGTGGTTTTTTATTCTAAAGGAGAATAACATAAATTTTTATTATTATAGATAACTTATTACTTATTACTATCGGTGTAAAGGCTTCCACATTGAATTCTTATGTAACGTTTAGAACTTAGCCTGATGAAGGTTCCCGGAGTAATTAGACTTATTTTATGCTTTTTTCTATACATCAGTTATACACAACAAGCGGTACCTACACTCAGACAATACTCAAGAAAATATAGGAATGGAATCGGTGTCTTAGCAAAATTTCTTAATCATACGGCACTTGTGATTTAAAGTATTTTTTCTATTTCGTAGAAATAACCGGTCTGTCTTTGCAAGATCATGCGATGCTACAATAAACAGCCAAAAAGTGTTAAATTTGATATAGTTTGAGAAAAAATCATTGACATAAGAATATACAAACATGTTTCTATGTGTCTTCAAGCGTAGTTATTGTGCCTTGAAGTAGGGTTTAAAAAAAAGATTCACCACAACATCCATAAGGACAACAATATAGACATTTATTTACTATTACTTTCGAAAATAACTGTGCAATTAAAAAAATCAGAACAACGGAATACATTTACGCATCACAGTACTAAAATAAGTACTGGAACTCAGTCTCTCTCTCTCTCTCTCTTGTTCCCCAACGGGAATACAAATATTACTGGGACTGGGATTTAATTACAACAAGATTTCATGCATCCATGATTTTCCACATGGTATTCTCCAAAAACTAAAGGTTGAGATGATTTACTGGTCGTTAACCATAACACGGTTGCCAAATTACAAGTTTCAGCTGGTCCTCATTAAACATGCAGTAGTATCTACAATGGGATCCTGTTTGATAATTTTCCATAGCAAAAAAGGATAAAAACGTAAAAAAATCTTGAGCTTGTTCATTTACCGTCTATGCTATACGTTGCAATTATAAGCTTTTATTATATTTATTAAATTTTTACATACTTTCAATGATTTATTTACTATTTGCTGTTAGTTAATATTCACTCAAAATTGTTAATCATCCACTAAAATGATAAATCAGAGATTTTGTTGAATTCAACCTTTTTAGCGCATGCAATTCCAATATCTCCATGCAAAATTGGATTAATTTTCTGAAATAGGTATTTA
>KZ308220.1:1839705-1884587 GCA_000376725.2 Ladona fulva | reverse complement strand
ATTTTTGTTTACATCCGGTTGGTATGTTATTACAGGTAGAACGAAAAAAGTGCCCGTTTTTTCGCGCTGTTTACCGGAGCGCTTACTTTCAAAATTGATATCTTAAAAAGTATCAACGCAATTGATACGAAATTTTGACGTAACATGAGAATACCAATGTTTTAATTAAATAAAAAGTTTCAAATTAATTCCGTCATGTGATAAGAAGTTGTTATCAATTATGTAAAACAACTTTTTCTCGGTAATGGATGGACGTAAAAACTCGGGCTTGGTCTCGTTATAAAGCTCTTGGTAGGATATTTCACAAACAATAACTTTGGCTAACGCGAAAAAACGGGCACTTTTTTCGTTCTACTTGTGATAACATACCAACCGGATGTAAACAAAAAGTTTTGCATTGCACTGTGAAACGTAGAATAAAACAAGTTAAAATTTGGTGTAACCCGTTTTTCTGTGAGATTCCTGGTTTAGATTTTATTCGAGTCCAAACTCGAGTATCCATAATAAAAAATCCGACTAGTAGTCAATCTGCAGCCAAAGAGTATTGATCATTAAGTTTCATTAATACCGTTTCCTAAATTTCTTTATTTGATTGTAATATTAAATTATATTTGAGAGATAAAACATATTTGAAAGGGTAATTTTGTAAATTATCAAATATAGTAGAATCTAAAAAAAGTCAGCCTTTTACTGTTAACTTCACTCGAATACTTTGATGAAAATGTATATTTTCTTTATTTTTCTGCCTGTGGAATATCTTTAAAGTGTTTTCAACCCGAGTTAAAGCAAATATCAGGTAGAGTACTGGATTATCCAGATAAATTGCGATACTTACAAGTGTAGAGTTGATATGACCCCTGATTAGTTCATTATTACTAAGGTTCTATCATATAGATTTCATTTTTGCAACACTATATTTTTATTGCCCGATTTTAATAATAATATTATTAATAATGAGAGGAAGAAAATCATTGCTAGAATTCTTAGTACATATTAAGAAAAACAGAGGCAACGATGAAAAATCAATCAGAGATCTTTCCGAAAAGCTGTTTTTACGTCTTCGGCAAACTTAGACAATGGTGCGGCAAAGCGGTCACGTGATTTCCAACATTTTTTCGGGCCTCACGTGATTTAGCTCTCTGTGGAGTGAATGTACGTCCATTGGATCCACCATAAGATGATCGTCCGGATAAAGTCCCTTGCGACGGGACACGTCGCTTGTCTGGAGGGCACTCACCAGAACGACCTCTGACCCACACGGCCTCCCAAATAAACCCAAAGTCAGGCCTTTCTACGAGAGTTCTCCGCCGATAAAAACCTACAAATTTATTGCAGCGGAGGTTAATATTTTTCCCTAGAGTGACGGGACTCCAATATGCTGCATCTCCTCTTCTTATAACAAAAGGAGATAGGCAAATCGAACCTTCCTTCCTGGGAACTTTTTTATACGTTGCTGAAGCTTAGCAAACTTAGTATTGCTGCAGCTATAATGTAACACCTATCTGTGATATATTAAGTATAATATTCTGTTACACAAAAGAGAGTGGTCAGCATAAAATAGAGAATTGCGGTTTTAAATTTAGTTTACATGAATAACATATCGAATATGAGTTTGAAATACTCAGTAAGCTCAAGTTTCGATGTCTAGATATTCTTATTAAAATGGAAAATATATTTTTGTTTGTGGTAAGGGGAGAAACATTCTCAATTTTTTGTTTCAGTAGCTTTTTTTGAATGAATGCTTTGTTAGAGATTTTTCATGATGTTGAATATCTGTTTGCCTAAAATTGATAATTTACAAAAGTAGCGGTTATAACTATATTGTTTGCGACGATCCGTGAGCGATTGATCATTGAAATAATATAATCTAAATTAGTCCACATTGCCATTATAAGAGTGGTAAATGCTGTATGTGGCCTAAAGATACAATAATTCAGAAACGGGTGCATTGGATCGGTCTGATCATTTCAATTATTTTATATAGCAAATTTATATATGTAGCAAATGGCCAGCATTATTTTTATATCCGTTGTTTCAAATATAATTTGCAAAATGCTTTTTCGAAGAAACTAAAATTACTCCATTTACTAGTAGTTTTAGTGGTTCGCTGTATATATAGATTAGACTCAAATATCTAGAGCTTAAAAAGTTTGCCAAATGTGTCACCCTGAATCTTTTCAATGCGTAAAAATAACGAATGATTGAAGCCCAAAATCCTATATTTTCCGAACAATTATGCAAAGCTTCACCCTCCACACCCTCAAACAAGAAAAAAAACTTTTGGTCACTTGGTCAGCTTGTGTGACGCTGTGAACCCCGACAAAACTATGGAATCCATGCGAAGCGTAACGATGCGCTCTAAAGTAGCTGTAATTGATTGCCTGTTTTTTAATTCATTACGTGTTTGAGGAAATTTATCTCTGATTATTTATGCCCTAGAACTAAATTGAACAACTTAAGTTAGAATGCTAGTACTCCCGAAGGTCCCGTGTTTGAGTCCCGTCTAATGGGATTACATATTATAATAGGAAGTAGTTGTAATTCCCGAGAAGATCTCCTGTAATAGTACTGTACTGTTTACGCCTTCAACTGTGCAGTCATCAAATGTTTGTGAGGGCAAAGGTAAAATACATAAATAAAATAAATAGACAAAGTAAATAAATAAAATTAATTAAATAAATATAACAAATAAATGTATTTTCGACTTTTTAGAGACAAAACACTATAATCAGTCTTTTCTAGGCATGTATCGATTATTCAGGCAAGTAACGAAATTAATTAGCTCACGTGCTATTTATATTTACTAATTGTCTCGGTATTAGGTATGTTAGACGAGGAAAAGGCAAAGCTTGGTATGATAGGAGTTTCCATCGTTACTGAGTTGAAATGAAAGTAATGTTTGCGTAAGGAAATGGAAAAGGGTATGTAAAAGTGCGGTAGACATCAATGGAGCTCACTGATTTAACTTCTCCCCTCATTTTGACGAATATCGAAACAGCTGTGGCGCCATCCCGACCCTCCTGTAATGGCTCGTAAAAAGGCGCAAAACTGAGGGACGAAATCGTAAAATGACAAAACTCGAGTTAATTTCTTTTTTTCTCCGCGACTTCATTAGTCGACCAATTCCCAACATTCGTGATGTTGCAGATGTCCTCGTTTGAACGACACGAATTCTTTTTGCGGAAAATGCGGACGCTTTTTATTTTTACTGCTACGTCTTTCCGGGAAAATTCCCCATAATATTAAAATTGACGAATTGAACTTTCATTGTGAGCCGATTCTGCGGAATTTTATTTCAAATTATGCCGAATGCTGCGGATTAAATTTTAACTTAGTGCCCTTTCCTAAGCTGTTCGGGGAGATTGGAAGCTTTTGCGGTTTGATAGTTGAAACTAGACACTGTACGGTCTCTGCTCTACCCCTTATGATGATATGAAATGCGAGAAGTGCGTTTCGAATATTTGAAAGTATACAAAGAAAAAACATGGTAGGAATTGGTTTTAAGTAATACATTTGCTAAATCTGCTTCGATAATCATTCTTCGGTGGTCATCTCGCACATGGGTCTCTACCAGGAAACAAACCCCGGACCGCTTTCACCCGAGTAGCCCATTTTACTATCCCTTTCAAGTGCGGTATAGTAGTAGCAGGGGCGTAGCCAGGATGTCTATGAGGGGAGTTTACAATCACGGGGTAAACTGCATTGCCTTAAGTCCAGGGGTAGGAATACTTCCGCCGAAAATGTTATAAAAATAGAAACTTCTTTATTTCAACATGTATACCCTGGCCAATACCAAATTCCTACCATCTAAACAAGGGAAGAATTGAGAATTACCACTGTTAATTTAATTGAGAATTACCACTGCGCTTCGACAGCTGAGGCACTTGTAGGCCAACACCGGTAGTGGAAACTCGGACCGCTTTCATCAGAGGTTAACGCGCTAACCAATTGGCTAGCCTAAGAGTTGTTTTGTGAAGAAAAACAAATAAACAACAGTTTTGTAAGCATATCGAGTGCGAGAACCACAGTTTGAGAGGCATTCATGTAAATTAATAAAATAAGTAAGCGACGTCTTTATTTACTTTGAAATCGATGTGTGAAGGCGTAACTTTGTGGAAAGTCATTAAAGGAGTACACTAAGTAATTCCACAACACTTCTTATTTTGCGCGACAATCAGATAAAAATTTTTTTAGGTGATAATGCTTCCGCAGTAGCGAAACCGGTCGCGCAAATAAAAAGTATTGTGAAAATTACTAATTGTGCTTCTTTTCTTTACTCATTAAAGAATAAAAATAAACAGAAGTGAGAGAATTGCAGGACATCACAAAGTAGTAGCAGTATTTTAAGAGTATTTAGACCAATGAAGGCATTTCGCTTACGTGGGCTACCATCGAGAACCGAACACGGGACCGCTTTTCAGCGCACCCCATTTGTCTCTCTGGAAACTCGAAATCACAAAGATTTTATATGAACTACGAAATAATATATTAACATATCTCCAACAGTTACCTTTTAATATAAAAAGTGCATTCGGTAATAATAATATTTAAATTTATTGGAACCAGGATATTTATAATTAAATGGAATAAGAAGTCGTTTAAAATAGTGTTTGAAATGAGTTGCAAATATTAAAGTGACCTATGGTTTGCAAGACTTTGACAAGAAGATATCCATAATAGTGAAATACTTCGATTCAGAATGAATTTGCGACATTAGTTAGTTACGCCTATTATTAGTTACAACAATTATTTAGTTTACGCCTTTATTAGTAAATATCGGGACTATTCAGTCTTTATTTATTAATCATATAAATAAAAAAATGAAAATTTAGAGCATAATGGAAAAGCTGTAACAACAAAACAGTAACGATATCTTAAAAAGCATAAGGAAAGATAAAACAAGAAATGATCTGGCGCGTGTTAAAGATAAACTTGTAAATTTCCATTTAAGTAAGAGAAAAGGATCAACAGTTGGAGTAAAGAAAAAAGGCAATAGATTGGAAAGGGAACGTTAGATGAGTGAAATTGTAAGTAATTTAACTACGAATGTTTGAAGGGTACGTCATGTTTGCTTCGATTGGCAGGAAGAGAGTTCAAGAAGGAGGAGATGGAATTATAAAGTCGGAAGCTCGAATAAAAGAGCTAACTCTTGTTTTCATTGTTTTGAGGAAAAATTTTTAAATTTTTTCATCGTTAACAAAAACCGACGTTATCCGAGGCGCAATTTTACAAAAACCATATTACATGTCAAATATGCATTAAAAACTCATTTAAATGTCCTAAAATATGGTACATATAATTTATTCAACTATATTTGCAACAAAAAATATCATTAATAAAATGAATAGTCATAAAAGAAGATTTCAATCGTCGATCTTCACCGGAAGTCGTCGTAAACCAAAGACTGCGTCGTTACCCGAGACATTTTTCGATCACAGCCGCTCGTCGTTAATCAAGTACGTCGTGAACTAAGACCGTTGTTAACCGATGTATCACTGCGTTTAAAAATATTACAAGAAAGGTTATATAGAATACATTTAGAAAACGTTACATTATACTTGAAACGTATTAATAAAATGAGATAATGCTATCAAGGCAATAAATTAACAAAGTTCGGCCAAGGGTATTGGCCATTCAAAGGTGTAATCAATTGAAGTCCCTTTTAATTCAATCGCTACCCTGCCATGTGTGCACCGATAGAAGCCATAGTCTGGAATGTAGCGGAAGAATGGGAGAAAGTGGAAGCGGATGCGATGAAAAGGGCAGAGGAAGCGGCATCGTGCGAATGAAGACGGAATCCAATGGCTCGCCAAATGAGCCGGCGCACAGTGGGCTGAAATCGGAAAAAGCCGGACAAAAGTCCAAAATGGCTTTTTTTGAGATACAGACCTGGAACTTTGCACGTATATACACAAGTGATTGCTGATCATGGAATGGTAAGTCATTTCTCATATATCCCATCCGTTACGTAGCTACTGAGGCTCAAACATGACTAAATTTCCAAAAACACGCCCGGTTGAATTTTTCTTCGAAAATCTTATAAGTTAAGTAGATGGTGGACTTGTGGAAGGATTTTAATGGAATAAAAAACGTAATATTCTGGTAACATGATACTTTTCCTATATTGTCTATAAATTTCGATGATCTTGGTCAATATTTGTGCGGTATTACGTCACAAAATGGCGGACGCTTTTTTCAGGCAAAATTTGACACAAAGTAGACAATATCTTTTGTTTAAGAAAAATGGTCTCCTGGAAATTGCATCAAAGTATTCATTAAAGATATTTTAAGAATATCCAGCAGAAATATTTCAAAAATCTCTGCGACCACGAAAATGAACGCGATTTTTTGACCGCGCTGCACGACCCGGGTCCGCGCAGCTGGACCTGGTAGTAGGACTACTCCGTTGGATTGTTCAAGTTGTTTTGGCCTTAACTCTTCGAAATTGCCGTTTCTAAGCTAAGTATGTTATCACTGTTGTCCAGAAGTTCTATATTGAAGGTATTAAGAGGATTTTTGATCGTGCGAATGGATCAATGGATGCGTTACTCTGACAAATACGGTTTGGTTTGGACAACTTACGGAATCATGCCTCAAATTATGAATATCCTTCAACTATTGAGAGTAAGTTTGTATGTTCGTATAATACATGCTTTCCAGAGAACGCAGCATCTGCCATTGCTTTGCCATCCTTGTTTGTGATCCATTTCACTTAATTCCGGATTACCTATACAGCTTGTCTGCAAGCTCTTTCTTGCACCAACTCCGAGGGATACTTCTCTTTTTCTTCATTTCAATTAATCCTGGTTCCGATCCTGAAATATGCCCCTCCTTCCAAGTATCTTTTTCTCCGGCACCAATGTAGCAACTTTAGTTCTCAACGTTTCCCTTACATTCACTGCAATTGCAAATTTACGTATGGCGAAACCTACCTCATTTTTTCTTTTCTAGTTTGTCTTACCTCGCGCTACCCTGTAAAACTCACTGTAGTATCACTACAAGTAAAGTAGCAGGGTACGGTCTACCATTCCCGGTTCTAACTTCCAGCAATGAATTGCTTGTACGCTAATGTGCATGTATGGATTTGATGGTAGTTCGGGTCATGCTCAATATAAACAATTGTGGGAGCGAGCAGATTCATCCGATGAATATTTATTCATGAGTTCCCTGGTGCCACTCCGTTTGCTAAATGACGCAACTGGTATGATGTATAAGTGTATACATGTTTATTTTTTTCTAATCTAGTTTTAATAGAAGGTAGCAATATTAATACTTGCACTACTTTAGGTAAGATTGTCTGTAAAAATCTTCGGCCGTCTTCAACCAGATTTTGCCGGCCCATTCTCCTTCAGTGGCTCAAAGAAGTTGCTAAAGAGGAAAGAAATTATTTACAAAGGCAGATTGATGCATTAGAGAAATGGAATTTGGGAAGTTATTCCGTCACTTTTAACATGCTCCTAACGATGATAAATGGAAAAATAAATCTTATACTTTTATTAAAGGTGGATAATAGTATATGGCAGTGGATAATGCTTAACAAACTTATAAAAACAATTCTTTTAGGTAAGCAATGCCTTGACTGAGAGTGTTGGCGTGAAGTGCTACATCTGCGGAGCTAAAGTTTCCGAAATGAATGATATAAGAGCAATTGGGAATCGACCTGTTGATCTGGAAAAATATGCTTTCGGTTTGTCAACGTACCATTGCTACATTCGATTTTATTATTGTTACTGTGCTTTTGCACATATCGTATCGACTGGAGAGAACGGTGGTAGGTGAGAAAGCATTAAAACTGAGGCTCGAAATCTGTGTCTTAAGGTAAATTAGGGCTCCCGATAGCCAAGTGGGTAACGCGTTCGACTTCAGTGAAAGCGGTCCCGGGTTCGATTCCCGGTGGGAGCCTACGTGCGAAATGACCTAAGCTGTCGAAGCACTTTTAACAATACTACTACTTAAGGTAAATTAAATATCTGAATTATAATGTTCTTTTTAGGCCCGTGGGACTCTTAAAATACACTTATCGAAGAAAAGGGCAATCATACAGAAAGCTTTTCGAGAAAGAATGGGGTTAATTGTAGACGTACAAAGGCCTGGATCAGGAATTACGAGCGATGGACTTACGGCAAGACGTTTTTTTTGATTCTCGAAAACTGGCCGCTGAATTGACAGGTAACTGTGCCTATGGACTTAGCTTTTGATTAATAGCCATGCATAGGTAACACATATTATACCGTACAAGTACTTTTGAAAACTCAGTAACTTTCCTGTTTTGTAGGCATTGAAGATTTGCCATCGCGTTTAATATACATATTTTCATATTTTTTACAGAAGTTAATTATTACTTCATCAAACATTTTACCACAATACTAAAGGCAATATCTACCGGACTACCGCTCAACGACGAGGCATTTTCGCAGTACTCCCACAGAACTGCCGAATTATACGTAGACCTGTATCCCTGGTATTACATGGCAATCACAGTACATAAGGTACTACTTATACATGGAGGCGAAATATCAAAGGCGGCAATTCTTCCCTTCTTAGGGCAGCTGTCCAAAGATGCGATGGATGCTAGAAATAAGGACACCAGAATATTCCGCACGCGCTTCACCAGAAAACTTTCCAGGATGGCCACGAATGACGACTTATTTAAAAGGTTGTCGATCACTTCTGAACCATTTCTTTCCTTCACCTCAAATTCATCTCCGAAGAGACACAGGAAGATGCCAAAAGAATTGAGACAACTTCTAGTGTTAAACGAAATAGAAGAAGTGGAAACAGAGAGTAGTGAGAATTCTTCGAAGGGTCAGAACTCTTATTAATTGCATCTATATTTATTATTATATATAAAATATTCTTTAAAAATACCCGTAAAGGCTGCGCGGTGTCATAAAACGCCCCCTTTTCACGCGGCCGTCTTCGGCAAAGGTGGAAAGGAAATGGATGGAAAAGCAATGGCAGATGCTGCGTTTTCTGGAAAGCATGTATTATACGAACATACAAACTTACTCTCAATAGTTGAAGGATATTCATAATTTGAGGCATGATTCCGTAAATTGTCCAAACCAAACCGTATTTGTCAGAGTAACGCATCCATTGATCCATTCGCACGATCAAATATCCTCTTAATACCTTCAATATAGAATTTCTGGACAACAGTGATAACATACTTAGCTTAGAAACGGCGATTTCGAAGAGATAAGGCCCAAACAACTTGAACAATCCAACGGAGTAGTCCTACTACCAGGTCCAGCTGCGCGGACCCGGGTCGTGCAGCGCGATCAAAAAATCGCGTTCATTTTCGTGGTCGCAAAGATTTTTGAAATATTTCTGCTGGATATTCTTAAAATATCTTTAATGAATACTTTGATGCAATTTCCAGGAGACCATTTTTCTTAAACAAAAGATATTGTCTACTTTGTGTCAAATTTTGCCTGAAAAAAGCGTCCGCCATTTTGTGACGTAATACCGCACAAATATTGACCAAGATCATCGAAATTAATATACAATATAGGGAAAGTACCATGTTATCAGAATATTACGTTTTTTATTCCATTAAAATCCTTTCACAAGTCCACCATCTACTTAACTTATAAGATTTTCGAAGAAAAATTCAATCGGGCGTGTTTTTGGAAATTTAGTCATGTTTGAGCCTCAGTAGCTACGTAACGGATGGGATATATGAGAAATGACTTACCATTCCATGATCAGCAATCACTTGTGTATATACGTGCAAAGTTCCAGGTCTGTATCTCAAAAAAAGCCATTTTGGACTTTTGTCCGGCTTTTTCCGATTTCAGCCCACTGTGCGGCGATTCAAAACATCTCCTTGGTAACGGCCGCCATTCTAAATCCCGCACGTAAACGCAAAGCACACACGCCCGGAAACCGTAACGAGAATGCAACGCAAACCTTTATGCCTCTGGAAGCCTCTTCAAGTCTCCCCCCTTCTCACGTCCTCTTAATCAACCCTCTGTTTACCTTTCTCGGCCATCGGGGCACCGCTGTAAACACGCCCCATCGACTCGCTGATTTTTCCACCCGCGTCTTAAAGGAAGATACCATCATTTCCGGATGGTCATCAACCCCATACCTTCCTAGGTCTTCAGTTTTGATGACTACTCTATTGAAATGATGGTGATGGAGACTGCGAGTGTTTGAGGATTCGAATGGAGAGGATTTCAGCGCAGGTGCTCCCTCAATGCGTGGATTCGGATTGATGATCATCCTTTCTCTTTTCCCATCATCTCCCGCGCACACTCTAATTTTTCCCGCATGGATGCCTTTTAGATGAATTCACGAGGACAAGAGAAAACATTGTAGAGTTTGGTGTAGAACGCGGTCGTATCATAAATCAGAAGGGAAACATGTTGTCTTCTATCGTGATCTGATTCGTTTCTTCCCTTTTCAAAACTTTTCTAGAACTAGCATGAATTCTAATTTAATGCGAGAATAATCATTCGTTAAATTATTCATTCTTGACCCATCTGTTTATTAATTGAAGTATTTTCGACATAATTGGGGGTTATCAGGGTTGGACTACAGGGTTGTGGCTAAAGATAGATGACTCCTCTATTAGATTAAACTTTATTGCCGAGATGTGGCCTATGCAAGCCTCTCTCCCCCGTGACCTCGCATCTCGTTATGCTACGTACAATGATAAATTAAAAACAAAAAGGAATTGGGAAAAAACCTCGGCAAGTGAAGGTAGACTGAGAAAATAACTACGTTCTGGGAAAACGCCCAAGGAGAAAGTGGGTATAGAAACCCGAGAAAAAGTAGAAAAAATATAGAAACAAAGATATAATAAAATACAATCACTAAAATACACAGAAAATTTTAATAAAAAAGAGAAAGGAAATTTCAAATGTAGGTATGTACGTATCGGAAATAAACGCATAAATGAAATATTAAACATGAATTAATACACTTCTAATGTAAAAAACACAATACAAAAATAGTATGAAATAAAAAAACTTAGAATTATAATAATTCCATATTGAATAATTAATTCAAATAAATTGACATTAGTGACTGAAAATGATGATTCTAAGTAGAGGCATTGGTCTAATCATGTTAAGGAGGTGTATATGTGGTTCAAACCTATTCAATAGAGAATCATTTTAGAATACCAGCCCGGAGAGTCGGAGACCTGGGTTCGAGTTCCAGTCTTGTCGCTATTTTTCTCATCGCTTTATTTTTGGATTTTAGTGCGTTCCTCATCCTAAGAACCGATGAATTTGAAAATACAAGAGAGAGTATTAGAGAGATGTGCAACTAAAAATGAGCTAAAAATAGCTATCATAAACTAAGACTACCATAGCAACAATAAGACCAAAAAGTCTAACTTTCGAAACAATAAAATACAATTATTGTTTTTCTGGGTAAAATTGAAGCTTGTAATGCACAACCGTTCATCTGTATCCATATATCACAATATGGGTGTAACTTAACCCGCTCTCGAAGAGAAGTTTTATTCTCTAAATTGCTCTGAACCCCTGCCAAAGACCAGTTCTGACCATTATGGTACAGCAGTGCATTTTTCATAAATAGGGTAATTTTCTATCATTTATATGGAAAAATGAAATTTTTTAAGAGATTTGTAGAACTTTTATGATAAAAACCTTAGCTTAATCATGTTTCTACAAAGAAAGCATCCCTTACCGAGGAAGTACCCGCGGGGAGGGTATTTAAAGAAAAGCACCGATTCTTTTTTGTTATAAAAGAAATATGCGTACCGTTACATTTTCGTTGAATGACATTAGAATAATGTCGAGCAAATACAACTGAACCTTATTATGTATACCAAACTAAATTGATAATCTCCATAGTTCCTACGATGTGGTCTGTCTTTTTGGGGTCTGAATTAAAAAAAAAACTTCAACTCTCACATTGTATGAAAATGTACTTTATTACTTTAACGTAATAGATTAATCCGTGCTTCAATTTAAAACTAATACCAATATTTTGAAGTTAGCGGAGCTGGGAAACAAGTATCTCGATATCGTAATTAAGACTTGAGCAAAAAATATGTGAGAAATGTATGGCTTATGACACTTCGTCTGTATTTCGTAATGTAACTTTACGATCTGGTAGAAGTTGTCGCAGTCATACACTTTATTTACAGAAAATAAGCCATGGAGAGAAAATATGGAGAGTGCGCGGAAAAGGATGGAGGGAATGAAAGGTTTCCACATTGGAAAAAGGGTTGTGGAAATGACTGCGGCGGACTGAGGACATAAAGAGCTTCCAATTTTTCAAAAAGTCAAAGGTCGCTTTTGCATAACTTATTTTCCTTTCGCTCTAATTATCGGGTTCTTCCATTCTAAATCTTTAAAATATTTATTTTATTACATTTTTAGGAATAGGATCGCAAAGAATAACCAGTAATGAAGAATTTTTATTATTTTATTATTCAGTAATGAAGACTTTGTATTACTTTTCAATTACGCGTCCGATATTATTTCAAGTATGTTCCTCCCAATCACCAATAACCTTTTTACTGTTGATTCTACAAATAAGTTTAACGTGGAATTCCATGCAGTTTGAGTCAAATCTGAGAAAGTCCAAAGAAAATTCTAATTTGGAGTATTTAAAAGTGTTAACTCTGTTTTGCATTTGAAGATATAAAGGATTGATGATATAAAGGTACTTGTCAAATGAGTAAATTAAGGAATCTAATTAATCGCCCTTGACATTGTGGTGGTTTTCCATACTGAAGAAAAATGTATGTCTTTTACCGTTATCAAAAAAGGAAAAACTCTGTGACAAAGGTATGTCTGATTTTAATATTTTTTTCAGAGTAAATTATGATGAATAACCTGCCTAGAGGATTACCGAAACCTATCATTGCACAAAAGTCAGACAGCAGTACAACACAATAACACTGATAAATCTTTATTAGACGTAATTGTGACTAGAGAGTCCCATCTTCCATTAACCCTTGTCAAAATTACGTACAAATACGAAATATAACATGATATAAGATGTTAAACTAAAATATATATAGATCTTTAACAAGCTCAGTGAAAATAGAAATATGAGAAGGAAAGGTGGAATGTTTTTGTAGAGGAAAAACCTGATTATTTTATCACAGAAAGAATGCTTTCAGTGAAGGAAAACTTCCAAGAGATGGGTGTGAAAAATCTGCGAAATTTGGAGAGAGCGAAAGATAGAAATACAGGAACAAAAGAAGTAAAAGGAATTGGTGCAGACTTATTCGAAAAGGACTTATTTCACCGAAGAATTAATACTTAGACGGCCTCGTTGCGTGGTACCGATCCAGATTTCCTTCCGAGTGGCCTGCGTTGGTACTCCATACCGATCCCTACCACGCTCAGCTGAATTCAACCTATTGCGCTTAAATATAGATTAGACTGTTTAAAATTTGGCTATATGTTTAATAAAGGGTTAAATTCTGATATCATTGCATTTATATTACATTACGAGAGAAATATTTGTGAGCTTTTACGCAGAATAGCTTTAAAATCGGCTATTTTCATCAAATTCCCCTCCGGCAATCGGGATGAGAGGGATTTAAATTGAGCACTCCGTAAGAGAATAAGGCTTTGAAATTATTTTAAACGTGTTAAAATCTCTTAAATTTTAAAGGGAAAAACGTTTATATTCATAAATATTATTTAGACGAGTTTTCATTTGTGCACGTATTATTTTGGATATTCAATAAAATTTCTTTCGCAATGGGAAATTAGTAGATAAAACATTGTACGATATTAGAACACCAGTAACATGACTTTCATACAGCTCTCCGAAAAGTTCAAATAAAGACTGCGAAATGTGTCGAATGTCTTATCCCCGTGACATTTTTTACTTATTGGATACAAATATTTTCTTTAGGGAAATGAAATTAGATTAATTTTTACACGTTCGCAGATCAGAAAAGGTTGAGTCTTTCTCGCGTCAAATAGAAATTTTGTCCAGAAGAGGAAGAAAAGAGAATAAAATTTAACGTTAGCAGACAGTGCGTAGGTAAGATTGATGGGGAAACACAATGCTGTGAATGACAGGTGAAAGTGACGGAATAAGAAATGGAGAAACTGCGCAGAGCATGTAAAACGAAGGAAATTACAAGGGATCGAGGGAGGGCGGCGAAAAGAGGAGAAAAGAGAAAAATGAATGAAGGAAAAAGGCAGGGGGAAAATGGGATACGAGTGGAATGAAAAAACGGCGGAAAATGGTATTGGTTTCCAAAAAGTGATCGAAACGGAATGTGGTGTGGGAGAGGGAAAAAGGGAAAGGTCAATTGACCCTCTGGATTAGGTATCAGATGGAAAGACAGGGGAATGGTTCGTGATGGGATGAGAAGATGATGAGACAAAGATAGGGGAATATGCAGGTGAGCGGAAATATCATGGCTAAGGGAATAAGGAAATTTGAATATAAGAAAGAAAGGACCCACTTATCATATTCTCTTCTTAGATTCCCTTATCTTACGAAAGATTTAGTTCGCGAGTGATTTTACATACACATGTATTTATATGTATCCGATTTCAATCCAACGTCGGATGCAGGCCTCCCAAAGCGTTTTCCAGTTCTCCCTATTCTGAAATTCTCTTTGCTGTATTATCTCTAAGTACCTGACGATGTCTCTGTTCCATCAGTCCTTTGGTCTTCTTCCTGGTCTCTTCGCATTCTTGAAGTCATGTTGAGAACTGCTGTTGTTCAACTGTAGTAATTTCTTCCCGCTATCTGTACTGTGCAGTTCCATTTCAGTGGTCTAATTTTATGTATAATTTCAATGAATTTTGTCATAGTTAACATTCAGATGTTGAACATTCTTCTTGCGATTCCAAGTATAGCGTTTTTCATACTTCTTTGTGATTCGCAGCAAGAACATCGTTGCTGCAGATATCACGGTTAAAATTCAAGCACTAATATATGAATTTTCCAAACTTTAGGATTGTACAATAATACAAGGGATGCTACGTTATTAATTTATACAAAATGCAACTTCAAGACCAAGTTTTGCAGGAACCGTTTATAACCTGGTAAACGGACAAGTTTTAGATTATGTAGTTTAGGAAGGGATTTGCTCTACATGTCTAAAATTATGGAAACGTCAGAGTGTTTGGATCACTCTTTTCGTTGCCAAGAACTGTGGTTGAGATTCTCCTCAGCAGTATTAACTGGCAGATATCAAATTCTGGGGAGAGTTTCTAACTTCTTTTTCTTTCCTTAGTATGCCAAACAAGTTGAGGGACGATCTCATTAAATATAATACCTGTATTATTAGGATGTGTTCAAGTGTAATTACTTCCAAAGCTCGTACTTACTTCTTTGCTACAGCACAAGTAATCTTAATTCTTTTAAGTTCCCCACAAAGAATTAATCAATATGAGCATGAGTTAACATTTTATGATGACGTCAATGAACCTGAAAAGCCTTAGGAGTTTAAAGGGATGAAAGAGAGACTTGAAGATCGTAACAAAGAAAGAAAAAAGAGAGGATAAGGAAAAAAGATCTGCATATTTGTGTGATAGAAAAATAGAGGAATAAAATGAATCGAGAGGAAGGAAAATGTATTCATGTGAATCAAAGAGGAAGGGATGGGATGAGAACAAAGAGCCTATTCCAGATTGGATCACGTGACATAATTCAAAGAAGAATATTACTAAAACTTTGGTTTGGAAGGAATAAAGGTAAAGAAAAGAGGGGGAAAGGAAAGGAAAATCTTTGATGAGGGATGGAAGGCCTTAGGGATAATTTAGGAAATCATCCAGAAATAAATACCCTGGGGAAACCAAGGTGAAGCAGAAATATTAATGAACATTAAAGTATGATATGTTGATTCATTTTAAAAGTTAAGAAAAAGAGAGACTTTGGTTTAATCGATATATTTGTATTTGATAAAAGAAATTACTTTGCATCATAAGAATGCTACTCTGCTTCGTACGTTGAATAGCAAGAGCATAGGAAATCTGTAATTTACGAAGGCTATTTATAATGCAATATATCATAGAGGTATTTAAATGGTATGTACTCATATTATCGTGCAATGTTCAGAATTTGGAAGGTATTCGACATTGTATAGGAAAAGAATTTTTTAGTGATTNCATTATGTCAGTTGGTGGTTTTTTATTCTAAAGGAGAATAACATAAATTTTTATTATTATAGATAACTTATTACTTATTACTATCGGTGTAAAGGCTTCCACATTGAATTCTTATGTAACGTTTAGAACTTAGCCTGATGAAGGTTCCCGGAGTAATTAGACTTATTTTATGCTTTTTTCTATACATCAGTTATACACAACAAGCGGTACCTACACTCAGACAATACTCAAGAAAATATAGGAATGGAATCGGTGTCTTAGCAAAATTTCTTAATCATACGGCACTTGTGATTTAAAGTATTTTTTCTATTTCGTAGAAATAACCGGTCTGTCTTTGCAAGATCATGCGATGCTACAATAAACAGCCAAAAAGTGTTAAATTTGATATAGTTTGAGAAAAAATCATTGACATAAGAATATACAAACATGTTTCTATGTGTCTTCAAGCGTAGTTATTGTGCCTTGAAGTAGGGTTTAAAAAAAAGATTCACCACAACATCCATAAGGACAACAATATAGACATTTATTTACTATTACTTTCGAAAATAACTGTGCAATTAAAAAAATCAGAACAACGGAATACATTTACGCATCACAGTACTAAAATAAGTACTGGAACTCAGTCTCTCTCTCTCTCTCTCTTGTTCCCCAACGGGAATACAAATATTACTGGGACTGGGATTTAATTACAACAAGATTTCATGCATCCATGATTTTCCACATGGTATTCTCCAAAAACTAAAGGTTGAGATGATTTACTGGTCGTTAACCATAACACGGTTGCCAAATTACAAGTTTCAGCTGGTCCTCATTAAACATGCAGTAGTATCTACAATGGGATCCTGTTTGATAATTTTCCATAGCAAAAAAGGATAAAAACGTAAAAAAATCTTGAGCTTGTTCATTTACCGTCTATGCTATACGTTGCAATTATAAGCTTTTATTATATTTATTAAATTTTTACATACTTTCAATGATTTATTTACTATTTGCTGTTAGTTAATATTCACTCAAAATTGTTAATCATCCACTAAAATGATAAATCAGAGATTTTGTTGAATTCAACCTTTTTAGCGCATGCAATTCCAATATCTCCATGCAAAATTGGATTAATTTTCTGAAATAGGTATTTATTTTAATATGCACATCTTCCTAANTCGGTATAACTCACTACTAGTCCTACCACATATTTTCCTTTATAAAATCCTGAATAAACTATTGTAATTGCTTCACTTCTAACATTTCAGAATGTAACGGCAACTCATAATGCTTAGAAAATGCTCTACAATAGTTTTAACAACTTTCTGGTAATAAATGCCTGTTAATAAAACTTCCTGTTAATTAACTTCCTGTTAAAATCTCTTCATATTGTCCATTCTTGCCATTGCTTCTATGCAATGTTTTCTTGTGGGAAAATACATAAGCTCGGAATCAACGATCGCATTGGTCTTCAGGGGGATGGGTTGTTTATAAACCTCAAAATTTCACAAAATATTCGTATATTTTATCTAAATCCTCGCAACTCAAAAACAAAAGCGCTATTCCGCGACCATAATCACAATTTTTATTCAATTTCCCTTCTTTTGGTATCTATCTGAACGATCTTGGTTCAAACTCAGCAAATGAGAAGGTGACAGTACTTTCTTCTGGGTCTCAGAAAACACGACAAAGTTTGACGGAAATCGGACATACGATAAGGACTTCAATGTCGGACAAACATACATAAAACACACACACTCACACAAATAAACCCACAAACACTTTTTTTTTCTTTATATATATAGATTGCGAATAATTCATTTAAATAAAAGTAAATAAGGTGGAGAAGTATACAAAAACTTTAGTTAATTTGATTTTAATATTTTCAAAGATAATATTAATTAAGAATTCCATAAAATTGATTATTTTGTCCACATCCAACATTTGTGTTGCACAACAGCTTGCAAATTTAACATTGGAGTTTTCCTTGAACGTTATTGAAAAATGCATTGGTCGAAAATGTTATTTGTATAGAGGCCATGCAACAAATTCACTTACTTCCTTGTTTCTTGTTCAAGTCCACCTCCGAACACGCCCACAGGAAAATTATTTTACTTCCATCTTCGTGGCATCAGTGAAAGCCGACAAAATCTACTTTCACCTCTGGCTCTCTGTCCCCTTGTAACTTACCTTTCACTAACCGGAAAATGATGGTTTTAAGGAGGCGTTCGTTTGGAAACGCAAGTCTCAGTCCCCGTGTTACGTTCGTTTGCCGGATTTGGTTAATTTTCTCGTCTTGTTCTCAAGGAGACCATTTTGTGTACTTGGATGGGACGACTTTCGAACCAAGTACGATTTCCTTGGTTGCCTTTTTACTATGTATCTCTAGTAAAATAAATGGAACTTTCATCTAGTACACTTCCTTTTGCTTCCAATAAAAAAATAGAGTTGAAACATATAGATTTCAAAATTATACAAGATGGTGATTAAGGCATTTAAATAAAAATATTTCAATTAGGTTTGTGTTTTAGTAGATTACACTCAAGAAACTCATCAATTTTACTTTGGATTGTTTTTGTTTGCATTATACCTTATACGTTAGAAAAAAGTAGCTTCTGCTGATGCTAAAAGGCTCAGGTTTGACGTTATTGTTTCTAACACAAGTTTTATGATTATGTATGAATATTTTCTTTATTTAATACTATTCTTTACTAAATTTTTAGCTAAATTTTTAATGTCACAAAGCTGTTATTACGGATAATTTTCCCATAAAACTCTTAAATTGATAGAGCATACTGATCGGGTGAATTTATATCTTTCAAATAAGTATTTCATCATAGTTTTAGATAATTCATAGACAACAACTTCTTGCATAACATTGTCTGTGTTTTCGTTGGTTTTTTCTCCCCCTTCTAATGTGGTTTTCTCTGCGCAGTGGTGCTTTTGTCTTTTTTAGCCTTCAGTCGAGAAAAAAATTTCCCACAAACCCGAATCTTTTTTGTATTGTTTATCCTTTTGAAATTTTAATTTTAAACATTAAATTCAACGTACTAGTTCACAATTGAGATTAGATGGAAGATAGGCTAGTTTGGACCTTGCCTTGCCTCAATAAAGAGTATATTCGTTCATTCACATAATAATGAGCTCGGAATACTCACAGCAAATCCAGAATCTTTGGATTCAGTTTTACGTAAGTAGGCTTACCATACGTCCCGCTTTGACCGGACTGTCTCGGTTTAGAGGTATAGTTCCGGCCTTCATTCCATCTTGTCCAGATTGGGATGACATTTCCGATAAAAATCGTGACATCAACAGAGAGAAAAATAATGCATATTAATGTAATAAATAATAGTGTTTAAGAAACGCATAAACATGGCTAAATAAAGTTTTGATTTAACTTTCCTGTTTTACCAGTTTTACTGATAACAAAATTTGAAATTTACCGATTCCTGCTATCGGGATATGTTAACCCTAGTTATAAGTATCACTTGATCGCCATAATTACTGAAATATCTCAAAAGAGGTCCTTCGTTGGCGGAAGTGTACGGAAGGAATTAAATAAAGAGCGGAAGTAGGAGGACAAAGACGAGAGGGGGAGAAAGGACACGGTGAAAAAGGGAGGAAATAAAAGGAAGCACACAAAGGGACGAAGAGAAAGCAAGGGAATAGAGAGTCGCGGGAAATGACGGAAAATGAAAGGGATTTGGATGTGCGAAAGGTCGAAAGAAAATAAATATTTTGGGAGAGAATTGGATGAAATACAAAGGCGGATCCGTGACTTTAATGGAGTGAAATAGCGGTTATTCGCTCCTCAGTCCAAACAACTGACGATAGCATTTGATGAGAAGTGAGGGATGTTTGCTAGGAAGCCGATGGTCGACCGGTCAGAGGACAGTGAATGAATGGAGGCAAAGAATTCTCGAAGTCAAAATCAAAGGAGAGGAAATGGGCGAAACGATTGCGCTTCAAAACAAGTGACAGTAGTGAATTTGACGGATAAATGAACGTGTAATGGTTCGTAGGGAATTTATATTTAGCATATTTGGGCAATCATACACTGCGGGTTGAAAATTCGGGGGAAGCGAGTGAAAGTGTGTATAAGTTTAGGATAACGCCATGACACATATGGTACTTGAATTTGCCTCAAAAAATGGAAAATATAAATGATAAATTATCTACGATCATAATGAAAAACAGCTGTCTGAATTAGGAAAATCTTGTTTCACAATTAAGTTCACTAGGAGCACTAATTTGTTTTTATATCGTAGCTTATATTTCACTACTGTATGTACCACATTACGCTGCTCTCTCATTACTTAAAACATATTATTACTATTATTATACGCTATGTCAAGTTGGTACGTTCATGTTATTGGTTATCGTTTGGTATTCTGTGTTCATTTCGCAGAATTAAATAAGAAATAATGGTCCGAAGAAATCAAGACAAAAACCCAAAGAAAAGAAATAAAACATTAAAGATTCTTATTTTGGCTGTGGAATATTGTATATGATTCGAAATGGGTAGAAGATAAATAAAGTATTGGCAAATTTAGAAACAAATCTTGGTTGTAAACAACCCGTCCACCCGAACGACCAAGGCGATTGTCGTGTCCGAGATAGTGAGTTTTGCCTTAAGAATTTAGTCCTAAATTCTTAAGGCAAATTTCACTATCTCGGACATAACCATAAACCAATAACATGAATGTACCAATTTGACATAGCGTATAATAATAGTAATAATATGTTTTAATGTAATGAGAGAGCAGCGTAATGTGGTACATATATATAGAAGCCTCAGCTTTATTCAAGAATAGTTTTAAATTTTCTAGTAATTTAAATTTAGTTCCATTATGACTCAAAGGAGGAATCACTAGTGTTAATACACAATTTAAGTTATCTTAGAAAATTTTTCAGATGAATGGCTTATGGTTATAAGGACAATTCTTCATGGGAGTCATAAAGGTACTTTCAGGTCTTCCCTTTTATTATTAGGAGGAAATTTACTCTTTTATTTATTTTTTTGTTTTTTATATATAGGGTGCAAATAATAATAATGTAATCTCAAATATAATATCATACTATAATAGTGTAATATCTCAAGTATAAACCCAACACCTTGTTAGAGCATCAAATATCGGCTACTTCTTCATTGGCGTTTGCGATATCGTGGATGTTTTTTGAATTAGCAATCTTTTAGAATCAGATCGCATGTTATTAAATTACTCGATCTGAATATATGATTGGGGTAAAATATCATATTTCCGTGCTGGTTATTTGAGTTAAAGTGTCATAACAATACATACGCGTGTATATGTCTCAAGACGAGTGGGGTTATTCTTAATTAATCTGTGTTACATTTTCTTACATGAGTATTAGATTATTAATATTTTAAACTTCTCATATATTATTCGATTTTCCCTCAAAGTGTTTTAGTTCTGTAGGCGTACTGACAGTGTAGCCATTTTGTTTTCCGAACATTCATATCCTGAATTTGCCTCCCTTTACAGGGACAAATCACAGAATAGCGGTTAATGCGCTAATATCTTTCCTGATATTTTTATATTATGTATTATCTACTTCTATAAAGATAGAACACTCGCCTACACAAAAGAATAATTATTTAATTTTCCTCGAATTAGCTACGATGGAAACTATCTTTTTATCGACTAAAGCAGAAACAATTAAAAATGATTAAAATGGAATTTCAAATGTTGGCTGAGTGCAATTAGAAACCAACCGTCATAAAATTAAACTATTAGGATAATAGTAGTTGTTTATCATATTTAACTAAAGAACTGCGTTAATTGTGAGCCATTCTTTATCACAGATGTTCGTTAGCTTAGAAAATACGAATCTACTTTTGATAGATGTGAAACATATCTTTCCAACTACTAATGTCCTAGTTTAAATTAAGTTTCTAGAGCAGCTATTTTCATTTATTTTTAGCTTTCTTAAATAATTCTTCATATTAAAAAAAGTCGCTTCCTTGGGAATCAGAATGTGGCACTAAGGAAAGCAAATAAAAGGGATATGCATTCTAAGCGATGAGAAGGATTTTATTACATTCAAATTTCATGGCGTTGTTTTCTCCGTAGCTCCGGATATTTTAATTTAAACGCCGAGCCGCCTTTTGATGCCGAGGATCTTCCCCGTAAAAAGAAATCCTCGAGAGAAGATCGGCCAATTCTTTCGCGATATGTGCGCCGGGAACTTAAGGGAGCTTTTCAGTAGTTAGGGAAGCACTAAAGTATTAGAGATTTATGAAGGATTGGTAAAATTACGGGAGGAGGAAGAGTAGTAAAATGAGGGTGGAAGTAATGATAGAGAAAGGGCGGCAAAGAAGAGGGACAGATGAGATGGGAATGTATGCGGTTGAATGAGGGAAGTATGGCAAGGAGATGAAAAAGACGGAGAGTATTGTGTGTGTGTTTGAGGGGATGAGAAGAGAGTGTCGGTGGGAAGAGGATTTAGGCAGGGCAAGAGAGCTCCATCGATCGGCAGGGGCAGGCTATCTCCAAGCCATTTCCCCTCTCTACCGCCCCTCCTTCCCCCTCCACTCCGCTACCCACACATCCTTCCCTAATTTTTCCATCTCTTCTTCCCTTCCTCACCTTACTCATTACCTCAACTCTCCTATTTTCACGTTCGCCCATTGATGGATACTTCCTTCATGCTCGTTATCAATTTCCCAGTCGAAAATTAATTGATTCTGCACTTAGCTATTCTCTAGGCAAGGATTTTTCCAAAAGGGAAATTTTTTAATTCTGCCGGACCATTGTAAAGCTCCTTCACTCTTTCCAGCCTACACCTGGATGACTACTTTTCATCGCTTCTTAATGAACAGTTTTTACTCGCTCAGTCCCTACCGTCTAAAACCGTACTTCGTTTTCTGCGGAAAAAGGCTAATTTTTTCGATTTGCGACTATTTTCTCTGGGGAAGCTGTGAAATACCATCCGTTTTGCGTTCATGGGAAAGCCATGTTAGATAAGCGGATTATCTCGTAGGGAAAAAAAATTTTTCGCTAAAAATTATTATTTGAATAGCACGATCGTCAAATTTTGATTATGCATCATGTACTTTTATCGATAACAACATTCCATATTTTAAAATTTGATAATTCTTGCACACATCAACTTTCTCTCTTAATAGTATTAAGTCAGTGATATTTGCGGAACAAAATAAAGGATTTGCCTGCAGAGTTCAGGATATTTTTGCTGAGTGTGGGTTTAGTGTTTTCGTGTAGTTTAGTTGCAACTATGAGTACTTTATCATCGATTTTGAACTGATGGTTTTGAATTATTATTAAAATTACCCTCTTTTATATAAATAGCATTTTTTGAAATTACGAAAATCATTGCATTAGTAATATATTTTAGAATATTTTAAGCAACGCAGTGTTTTATCGAACACTCAACTTCTGTTGAACTACTGGATAGGACGTATCAAGTGTTTGCATTTTATAGAGATGCAATCAATATATTGTAAATTAAAGGAATTCAATGAAAGATTCAGCAGAAGTGGTATCATAAGACTTATGGAACTGAGGAGTGCAGTATATAGAGCACTGGATCCGCATATAAGCCGGTTAACTGGAATTTTGACAATAAAAAACAGGTAATCTGCTTCCATTAGTTTTGTTCTAATTAGTTTTATCATGATTAGTTTTTTGTATTATACTTAAAGGCAAAAAACTTAATCATGAAGCATAATCGCCGTAAATTTTAATATTTTTGTGCAAAAACACTCAATTGTGTATGACACACGTCCATCCATTGAATTCATAATATGGGATTGAAATTTTCTGCCTGTAATGACACTCTTACGTAACACTTATCATATTTTCTTTACGTGAACTCCTTGTGGAGAGGTCAGCAAGAAGGTTTTCCTATCAATTGCTGCACGAACAGATAGTATTATTAAACGCAGGTGTTTTCAGCTTATTCTGCGGAGAATTTCGAACACTAGAGATTCATAAGCTAGACGTAATTCATATGCAGAGGAAACTTCGTCAGCAGAGACGTTCAATCCGTATCAGTCAAAATTATTTGCGGTATGATATAGATTGATTTCCACGATTCCTAACCTCAAGAGGATTTTCCCCATTTTGTTTGTTCGAATTATATTATATTCGTTAAGAATGATAGCCTTATATTATTATTAACAATGCTATAATTCTGTCATCTATTTACTTAACATTCTGTACTCTTATCTCGGTATAACTCACTACTAGTCCTACCACATATTTTCCTTTATAAAATCCTGAATAAACTATTGTAATTGCTTCACTTCTAACATTTCAGAATGTAACGGCAACTCATAATGCTTAGAAAATGCTCTACAATAGTTTTAACAACTTTCTGGTAATAAATGCCTGTTAATAAAACTTCCTGTTAATTAACTTCCTGTTAAAATCTCTTCATATTGTCCATTCTTGCCATTGCTTCTATGCAATGTTTTCTTGTGGGAAAATACATAAGCTCGGAATCAACGATCGCATTGGTCTTCAGGGGGATGGGTTGTTTATAAACCTCAAAATTTCACAAAATATTCGTATATTTTATCTAAATCCTCGCAACTCAAAAACAAAAGCGCTATTCCGCGACCATAATCACAATTTTTATTCAATTTCCCTTCTTTTGGTATCTATCTGAACGATCTTGGTTCAAACTCAGCAAATGAGAAGGTGACAGTACTTTCTTCTGGGTCTCAGAAAACACGACAAAGTTTGACGGAAATCGGACATACGATAAGGACTTCAATGTCGGACAAACATACATAAAACACACACACTCACACAAATAAACCCACAAACACTTTTTTTTTCTTTATATATATAGATTGCGAATAATTCATTTAAATAAAAGTAAATAAGGTGGAGAAGTATACAAAAACTTTAGTTAATTTGATTTTAATATTTTCAAAGATAATATTAATTAAGAATTCCATAAAATTGATTATTTTGTCCACATCCAACATTTGTGTTGCACAACAGCTTGCAAATTTAACATTGGAGTTTTCCTTGAACGTTATTGAAAAATGCATTGGTCGAAAATGTTATTTGTATAGAGGCCATGCAACAAATTCACTTACTTCCTTGTTTCTTGTTCAAGTCCACCTCCGAACACGCCCACAGGAAAATTATTTTACTTCCATCTTCGTGGCATCAGTGAAAGCCGACAAAATCTACTTTCACCTCTGGCTCTCTGTCCCCTTGTAACTTACCTTTCACTAACCGGAAAATGATGGTTTTAAGGAGGCGTTCGTTTGGAAACGCAAGTCTCAGTCCCCGTGTTACGTTCGTTTGCCGGATTTGGTTAATTTTCTCGTCTTGTTCTCAAGGAGACCATTTTGTGTACTTGGATGGGACGACTTTCGAACCAAGTACGATTTCCTTGGTTGCCTTTTTACTATGTATCTCTAGTAAAATAAATGGAACTTTCATCTAGTACACTTCCTTTTGCTTCCAATAAAAAAATAGAGTTGAAACATATAGATTTCAAAATTATACAAGATGGTGATTAAGGCATTTAAATAAAAATATTTCAATTAGGTTTGTGTTTTAGTAGATTACACTCAAGAAACTCATCAATTTTACTTTGGATTGTTTTTGTTTGCATTATACCTTATACGTTAGAAAAAAGTAGCTTCTGCTGATGCTAAAAGGCTCAGGTTTGACGTTATTGTTTCTAACACAAGTTTTATGATTATGTATGAATATCATGAACAGATTTATTGCATTCTAGAAGTTTAAAGTCAGCATGTAACAACAGGCAGATAGAAGTCTCATAGACGCGTTCTAATACATTTGAAAGACACTTTGTGCAAAACTCTGTTTCCAATTAACCCAAAGGCATTTATCAGTGGCTTACCCCCTGGCATCCCCTAGCTATAACTCTAATGAACTACAGTTATTATAAATTCTTCACGGTTAAATATTAGTTGTTATTTTAATCTTTATTTAATGTAGTCAATATTTCATCTATTTAAGGTTTAAATACAGAACAATAGAAGTATATACTATAAGCAACAAAGATTACGTTCATGTTCACGTTCATTAACGTTCATGTTCACTCTAATGGAGCGTTTTAATATATTACGTAAAATAATTAGATTGTCTTTTCTTATGACGTATATAACAAGAGATAAATTTGATAGTATATTGTACTTGCATTTTATAAACTAATAGTGCAAGTGCCCATTGATTCTCGTTAAAAAATAACGATTGTTAAGTATTGTCCCTGCACTGATAAATATCTACTTTATCACCTCCATCGTTATAATCGTGAAAAAATAAAAACCCAACTGTCTATAGGCAAAATCAAACATTAAGAAATACTCCTACAGTTCGTAATTTTGACCCAGCGGTCGTTACTGGTAAAGCTAACATTTCATGAATCAACTCCTCTTCATATAATCTATCATTAATTCTTACCCTTAGCTTGAAATGGGTATACATTCCCCATGAGCTTGGATCCAGCCACTGACTTGGTTGTCAAGGGGACCGGTTGTTTGCAACCTTAAAATTTCACAAAATATTCGTATTTTATCAAATGTCTTTCGAATCGAAAGCTAAATTCAATGGCCAAAATAAGAATCATAATTTAACTTTTCTTTCTTTGAAGTTTGCCTCGATTTTCTTATGAGTGTTTTTTCTCACTTAATTTTGCAAAAGAAACAAACCCTGTAAGGGATAAAAATGAATTTTACATTCGTTTCTCATGAATGGGTTTTGACTCCTTTGGGGGTCGAACCGGGTATAATTACGTAAATAAAGGGTTGCGTTTAATCTGAGTAAAGAATGCAAATATGTTGGAATATTCATACATAAAAACATCCATTTTCGCACACATATAAGATAGCATGTGATAAAATACTACTTATAATATAAACGCTATCCTAAATATAATTTGTAGAAATCATATATAAAATAATCGATAGTTTTAGGAAATACGACTATAGCATACAAATTATTTTCACAGAAACTATAATGAATATTCATAATTGAGGTTAAGATATTTCCACCTCCACGAATGAGTTCAGTAATAATGTTACTCTATATATATATAAGTAATGTTAAACTTTTTTATGAACAAATAAAGTTCCCCTTTGTTTCCTTTTATTTACTGATGTTCATTTAATAGCTTTCATGAATATGGGTCGAATTTTTTTGTGAGCGATTTTTGATGCCTCTTCCACTTGAGATTCTACCTCCAGCAGTTAGTTGTTGGTTCAATTGGTCTCTTAATCACAGTTTTGATCGGATAGGTGGAACTTCTAGAACTCATTCAAATGCCAAAGATGTTTAGACATTTTTGTATCCCTTTGATCAGTCCTTTTGACTCAAACGTAAATCGAGAGATGTGTCAATTACATATGCGGAGCATTCCACTGACGAACTAAATGCTCCAAGCGTTAGGATTAGAATTCGGAGGCTTTAAACGGAGAATAGGGAAAAATGAAGCAAAAGAAAAATTGGCTCCACGAAGGAGAGGTGATGAGACATCAGGCTCAGTGGCTTACTTAGGAAACGTGGGGAAAATTTATTCGGAATCGAGGGAGGTTCAAAGATCGCTTCGTTGAAAATCAACCAAAAATCTACGATCGCGATCGCTTAGTAGGTTACTCTATGATTACTTGGAAATGCGATTCTTAACACTCCTTCCCTTAAGGATCCTTGAGGCCATCTTGCTGTATACATTTGCATATCTCCAGTCTGATTCTCCAACTTATTAGAAATTTAAATGAGTCCGTATTGCGACTCTCACAATATTTCCTTCTTCGCTAATATTTTCCAAACTCTTCGAAGTTTTAGCTTTGAGTTCTTTCAACATTATTCTGTAAATATAGCTAACGGTTGATATTTCACATTTAACTATATTCATCTGAAGGTGTTCCAGGTGAAAATGTCCTATCCCTCACCACTTCGCTGGCCTTTGATATTTTTTCCAATCCCCAAATCTTAGCTGTCTGTAAAGTACTCTGTACGAGAGCCGATTGGGACCTCATCCCCTCTACCATTAGTAAGGGAGTGCAAAGGGAGGGAAATGAGGCTTACTAGGCAAGATGAGGAGTGAGGTAGTTTTCCCTGGTTTTCCTCCCAAAGTCCGAATATATAAACAGAACAAGTCCACGTAAGTGAAGCACAATGTCTATATGTATAATACTTTTCATAGCATAAAATAAGACTTGATCTTAATTAATGCCATTTTTCAACATCCATCATACATCAGAAGCGTTGGTTTTATTCTAACCGTGAACAAGACCGAGACAAAAGCATATGAAAGATATGTTTTCGCAATCCTGTACCATGAGACATGAAAAAAAATAATTCTTTAAAATATAGTTTTAAGACCAAATATCAATTTCTAATTTAATGAAATATGGTTCGATATAGTCCACACGATAAGAATATTAGAAAAACTAAGAATTTAAGACAAACGTCAATTAATGGAAAACCTTTTCGTGACTTTTGATGACTTTGTTTCTGTCATTTCTTAATGTTATTTTTTTATAATTATGTAATTATCCTAATTAGAATTAAATTAACCTAGTGATATCACCAGGAGTTATATGAGAGTGAATAGAATTCCACCTGCCATTAAGTTTTATAATCTCAAGTATCTATGTGTGGATCGGAAATTTTTACAACACCAATTTATTCTTCGTGAGTAAGGATTAACTCGAGTATGCTTCTATTCATAATTAAAATTTACTACGGATGTCACCCCATTTACAGTTAAGATGAAATGCATATGAAGTGCAATCTCAATTTTCCGAGATAACCTGTGAACCAGGGACATTTCGGATGATCGAAAACTCGGATAAGTTGTGTTAAGGATGTCTTGCGAATGTAAATTATAAAATAATAAGTAATTTTCATTCCTTACCGTACTATGACGTGTATTTACAATTGAAAAATAAAATTTAAAACTTTTTAATAATAAATTATTCCTCCTTTCTTCATAAAATATATTTCAATTGCCCAGATGGAGTCAACACTTATTTTCTCCAATTTTTTATTATTTACGTTTGCTTCTATTTGTTTACCGTATTTTGCTTTCCTACGCTGAACTGGAATAGTGCGGTTACAGCAAAAGTAGTTTTGGTGAGCACCAAAAACTTTTGGTGCTTTTTAATATAAAGATACAAATGTGTTTAAGTAAAACAGGCAACGCACCCAAATATGTACCACGGATAATAATGAAGTATAACTCGATTTAACTGGACGGATAATCGACACTCTGTATATAATCACTGAAAATATCAGCTCTTTCATAAAATAGCTATATATAATTATGTTTGTTTGTGGTTAATACCTGTAACAAAATATATTTAATCAAATTTGTAAACTATTAGTGGACTAAAAACATCAACTAATACGACATTATAATCCTCCTCCACTCAGGTGGAATAGTAACTACGACGTAATCTCTTCCTCTTATAATGGAGACATAGAGGAAAAACTGGGTACGGAAGTTGTCTCGGATGACCATGACTTTTTATTGTCTTCATGTTATCGATCATTGTTTCCTGAACTAGATCCACGGAATTCCTTTATCGTCGCACTTTTGAAATGAACATGCTCCTCAGCCTCCATCTATCGGGCTTTTCCGGCAATTTCATCACGTACTGTCTCGACCGAAGGAAAAGTAATGACACCTCTTACTTATTCCATTCGAGAGCAATATTCTGTGTTCTCCGAGAGCGATTCTTTGCTTGTAGTTCGTTGGCCTCGGCTCCATTTTTGTCTTCCGACGTGTGGCAGCGCTTCGTTTAAACAGCGGAATTTATTCCGACGCCTCCTCGCTTAAAAGGGAGTCTTCTCTTCCGTCCAAAACCACACGTGCCTATGCATATAGACGCTCTTCAGCGCTTCTTTGAGAGGTCAATCTCTTATCTCTTTCCTTCCCTGCTTCTCCCTCTCCATCCACCCATTCTTACGTTTTTTCAAACCTCCGTCCGTCCCGTCACAGCGCATTACATTAAATGACTCGGAGGCTTTGGAGGACTTACGCGGCTCAGAAGATGGCCTTTATGAGTAAAATTGTACTTTATGAGGTAAAAGTTTGAGAGTCAGCTGTCGATAATCAGCAGAAAGTTAATTACTCTTATAATGCGTTGACTTAAATACGGAAATTATATTTTTTCCTCATTTTACAGCGGCTTTTTTTGTATTGCTCTGAGTTGAATATTTCATCTTTGAATACTTAAGGTCTTTGTTGGGTTTTCCCCTACTTTTAACCCAAAGATCCAGTAATCTAAGGTAATCGTAAAGGTAATTTATCAATTAGGCCTCGCTTTTCACGCATTTTCGAAGGGAATTAATACAAGGGCCATACCGCTACCTGTTAACAGCTAAATACCAAATTACCAAAATGTGGCAGCAATATTTTCATTATAAATATACAGTTTACGAGGTCAAGGCGTTCAGCTATGTGAGCTAGATAAAACATAAGGCAGGGAGTAGCCAGGTTTTTTCTCTGGAGGGGTTCTGAACTATGGAGCAGACGCAAAATCACCTAAAGTGCTGATGCTGGCAAACTTCCACCATAAGTGTAAAAATAATGGAATCAGTCTTCACTCCAAAACTCAAGATTCTCCACTCTTAACAGAAAACTCCAAAAACCATCAAATCGTTTTTTTTTTCAACTACAAATAACCATCAGTGGCTACTTTTAGTTCATTCAGGGTTATGTTTACATATATTAACAGGGAGTGAATATAGCGCACACGAGTGGCGTAAGAAATTGTAAATAATTAAATAATTACAATTTATATCTCATAACCTCGGCTTTTTAAAAACCCATTTCGGCGCTAGGGGGGGGGTTATCACTCACCCAAGAAATTCATTTCTAAGATAGATAGTTACATCTGGTCGTTCCTTCCACATAGTACTAGAGAATCTAATAGGATATATTATAGAAGGATTTAACATTCATACAAGTCTTATTATACGCTACTGGCTGCTCGCGGGATGGATTCTAAACTTATCAAGAAACTTGGCATCCTCTGACGATTTTTATCTCTGGGCGTATACATTCTATAGCGCCACTAGCGTAAAATCTCTTGGGTTGGAAAATGGTATTATGACTAACGGAGTTCTGCTTGTTACGTCCCGCAGATAAACAAAAGAACAACTGCGGTCGAATTTTGTTCAATTGTATGGCTTTAAAATTTGACATTTATTCTCATCTGTAGAAGAATAAAGAATTCTTATTTATTTATATCGTGAAACTGAACTACATTAAAACGTTCGTCGTCAGCGATTTGCACTTTTACAGTAATCATATATATGTTTAAACGAGGCTGAAAATTACACTTAAAAAATGATACCACAACTACTAAAATTACGTTACTACATTAAATGCAAAATTTTGGCTCTGTAGCAGTTGGATACGAATTCAAGTAACGGACTTCATGAATTTCACGGATTCATATAAAGTTTAGCGAATAGAGATCGATAATTAATCAGTAATTGATTTGACTCATTAAGCATTTGGCGGCGAATACGAGTCAGATTGCGTCTGCGGGAAATTCATTAAGTTAATGCAGCGATTGGGCAATATTTTCTCTCGAATCGGAGGCAAACGTCAGCCTTAAGAAGAAGCCAGCAACTCCGCGACGCTCTCGCCTATTTTGCAAGAATTAGTCGACTCCGCTTCGAGCACGTCATCCCGTCTTAAGTAAACTTTTCAATCTCCTACGAAACGTATAATGAGAGCGCGAAAGTTAGCGAAAAAGAATTTAGGTGATGGCAAAAATGCAATCTCGACTTTCTTTTTTCGATTTTAGTCGAGTGTTTTGTTTGTCAAAGCTCAGGAGATTCTTGAAGATGGAACAAAATGTATAATGCAGGCGTTTAACTAGGAAATATATAATTTCCTTATTTCATGGAATTTAAAATGGTTTTCTTCTCCATTTAAAGTGCCGTAACGCACCTTACTATATGGAAAAGGCTTAAGGAATTTACATATAGAATGTTGGATCTATGCACGTACTCATTAAGCACTAGAAATAAAAAAAGAACTAAGTTGAAGCGATTTGAGCTGCTATATTGGTTCGGATTTCATAAATTTCCCATTTATTGATTTATCATTTGCAATTAATTTGCCGAAAGGACCTCAAATACATTAATACTCGTATTACCATTTGATCAACTGCTTAAAACTATACCATGTAAAATATGTGCATCTTAAATTCATTCTTATAATTTGGGCTACAGAGGATTTACGCTGCAAAGGATTTTTATGGTCTTACATTTAATGTTCCACTGAAAGTATCCTTTATATTCACTGAAATAACTCTTAAAAGTAACTCTGAAAGGATAAATACATTAGCAATACTATGACCTACGCTAACACCTACGTTAATGTGCTAAAGCTCCAAACCCAAGTTCCTGATTTCGAGTCCGGCTAGCCCCAGCTTTCCTGTTTGAAAATGGCTGTTGTGTTCGTAAATAAAAGTTAGTAAAATGTTTTTGATTCATTCAAAGCCAAGTCTAAAATAGTGGTGCAGTGTAAGTATGCGGAGTAAGTAATAACTCTCGTAGCTTCTCGAAAGCCTTACTCCTCAAAATCCTTGATAGAGTGAAACACAGAATCCAATTCATCATATAATGGTAATGAATAGTAAATGATGAAGTTTTTGCTCAATTTTTATTCAAAATCCTATTTAATATAGATGATATTAAAGTTTAAGAAGCGATTTGGTTATTGGTATACCTTTAATTGTATGAGAAATCGATTGGCTTACTCTTGTTTATTCATTTCGATGAAACTAATTTCTGTATCTTTTATTCTTTCTTGAATTGGGCACTTCTGACTGTTCTAATCTCACCAACGAATCCTCAGACAATTCTACACAGCAGTTTGTATTACATTCCATTCTTGGATCTTCTCTCTTGGGACATATGTATGACGTGTTCCCTCCACTTTTCGCTATAATGCATTTTCATGCGATTGTTCCGTATATCTAATTTTGTGCCACCCTTAACAGATCCGAGATATCTCATCTCTCAAGTTTCGATTTGTCTTCAGTCTATTTATTTTTGCGCTGTAGATTCGAACCCATGGAATAATATGGGTACTGCCATTACGATGAAACATTTAACCTGTTTTTCTCTCGTGGTTTTTCCCTTCAGAGTTCTTCGCATATCATACCGGGTATTTTTTGATAGCTGTTGGCTTTGTTAGTTGTATCTTTAAATATGTTACGACTAAGGCTTTAAAATGTGATACCTGCTCCAGTGTTCCAATTATTATAATTTTTGCTCTCATTACGTCCTTTCCCTGTAATTTCATGATTTTAGTTTTTACTATAGAAATTCTTAAGTTATGTTTGAGCCCTGACAGGTGTAGGACAGCAAATGATAATTCGATTTCGTCGTCCTGAATAATGAACCAGTCATCTTGAAGCTAAAATTACTTCCTCTCGAAATTGAAATTTATTTGTGAAATTTTCATTACAATTTAGTCAAATTTTATTGAATAATAATAATACAAACAACACTATCAATTTTGGATATGAAAAAAGGATTTAATTAAATAGAAATAGGAGTAAAATAGGAAATGGAAGCTATTTGAGTCGTTTTAGCAAGAGAGATGTGCGGTCACGTATTCTTAAGCGAACAGGAACAGGTGACTCTATGTCAGTGCCTGTGGATTCTATAATTAGTCGCGCGGAAAAGTTAAAACCAATGGTACACCTGAGAGTCTCGCTGGGAAGGGGAATGGCATGAATTAAGGGAGAGGCAATTAACAGGCGGAAGTGGGAAGATAATTGGTGCGGAGATAATGAAGAGCTACGATGAGTCATGGGGAATGAGTTCGCGGTATCCCTAACCGAGCAATGAATTGAATACTATATACTCTTGGCAACGTTTCCAAATGATTTACTAATATGGAATTATTAATTTTGGAAGACTAAAGGAGCGTTGAAAGAGGGTGATTGAATTCTCTCCGCGTTTGGTGTTTACACGATGTAATCGTTTGCACATCGCGATAAATAGATGTTTCTTAACTAATGGTGCTTTGAGTGGAAACTACCGTTCTCAGGAATCCCTGTGCACACAAATAGTGGTTTTTGTTTTTGTAGCGTGAGAGAGCGAAATTCAGCAAATTCGTGCTATATCAGATTTTTTCTCTCAAATTGTTAATTATAGAGAAATGGTTGAATTCTCCCTTAATTTATTTTTCTTATGAAGTCTGGAGTCAACTTTACGGTTTTTGGTAACAAATATTTCAACGTTTTGAAGACGATGTGCCTTATGATTTCATTATTTCTTCACATGTACATACTAGAGCTACATGAGATGAACTAGATATGTACTAGAGCTACATGAGATGAACTAGATATGTACTAGAGCTACATGAGATGAACTAGATATGTACTAGAGCTACATGAGATGAACTAGATATGTACTAGAGCTACATGAGATGAACTAGATATGTACTAGAGCTACATGAGATGAACTAGATATGTACTAGAGCTACATGAGATGAACTAGATATGTACTAGAGCTACATGAGATGAACTAGATATGTACTAGAGCTACATGAGATGAACTAGATATGTACTAGAGCTACATGAGATGAACTAGATATGTACTAGAGCTACATGAGATGAACTAGATATGTACTAGAGCTACATGAGATGAACTAGATATGTACTAGAGCTACATGAGATGAACTAGATATGTACTAGAGCTACATGAGATGAACTAGATATGTACTAGAGCTACATGAGATGAACTAGATATGTACTAGAGCTACATGAGATGAACTAGATATGTACTAGAGCTACATGAGATGAACTAGATATGTACTAGAGCTACATGAGATGAACTAGATATGTACTAGAGCTACATGAGATGAACTAGATATGTACTAGAGCTACATGAGATGAACTAGATATGTACTAGAGCTACATGAGATGAACTAGATATGTACTAGAGCTACATGAGATGAACTAGATATGTACTAGAGCTACATGAGATGAACTAGATATGTACTAGAGCTACATGAGATGAACTAGATATGTACTAGAGCTACATGAGATGAACTAGATATGTACTAGAGCTACATGAGATGAACTAGATATGTACTAGAGCTACATGAGATGAACTAGATATGTACTAGAGCTACATGAGATGAACTAGATATGTACTAGAGCTACATGAGATGAACTAGATATGTACTAGAGCTACATGAGATGAACTAGATATGTACTAGAGCTACATGAGATGAACTAGATATGTACTAGAGCTACATGAGATGAACTAGATATGTACTAGAGCTACATGAGATGAACTAGATATGTACTAGAGCTACATGAGATGAACTAGATATGTACTAGAGCTACATGAGATGAACTAGATATGTACTAGAGCTACATGAGATGAACTAGATATGTACTAGAGCTACATGAGATGAACTAGATATGTACTAGAGCTACATGAGATGAACTAGATATGTACTAGAGCTACATGAGATGAACTAGATATGTACTAGAGCTACATGAGATGAACTAGATATGTACTAGAGCTACATGAGATGAACTAGATATGTACTAGAGCTACATGAGATGAACTAGATATGTACTAGAGCTACATGAGATGAACTAGATATGTACTAGAGCTACATGAGATGAACTAGATATGTACTAGAGCTACATGAGATGAACTAGATATGTACTAGAGCTACATGAGATGAACTAGATATGTACTAGAGCTACATGAGATGAACTAGATATGTACTAGAGCTACATGAGATGAACTAGATATGTACTAGAGCTACATGAGATGAACTAGATATGTACTAGAGCTACATGAGATGAACTAGATATGTACTAGAGCTACATGAGATGAACTAGATATGTACTAGAGCTACATGAGATGAACTAGATATGTACTAGAGCTACATGAGATGAACTAGATATGTACTAGAGCTACATGAGATGAACTAGATATGTACTAGAGCTACATGAGATGAACTAGATATGTACTAGAGCTACATGAGATGAACTAGATATGTACTAGAGCTACATGAGATGAACTAGATATGTACTAGAGCTACATGAGATGAACTAGATATGTACTAGAGCTACATGAGATGAACTAGATATGTACTAGAGCTACATGAGATGAACTAGATATGTACTAGAGCTACATGAGATGAACTAGATATGTACTAGAGCTACATGAGATGAACTAGATATGTACTAGAGCTACATGAGATGAACTAGATATGTACTAGAGCTACATGAGATGAACTAGATATGTACTAGAGCTACATGAGATGAACTAGATATGTACTAGAGCTACATGAGATGAACTAGATATGTACTAGAGCTACATGAGATGAACTAGATATGTACTAGAGCTACATGAGATGAACTAGATATGTACTAGAGCTACATGAGATGAACTAGATATGTACTAGAGCTACATGAGATGAACTAGATATGTACTAGAGCTACATGAGATGAACTAGATATGTACTAGAGCTACATGAGATGAACTAGATATGTACTAGAGCTACATGAGATGAACTAGATATGTACTAGAGCTACATGAGATGAACTAGATATGTACTAGAGCTACATGAGATGAACTAGATATGTACTAGAGCTACATGAGATGAACTAGATATGTACTAGAGCTACATGAGATGAACTAGATATGTACTAGAGCTACATGAGATGAACTAGATATGTACTAGAGCTACATGAGATGAACTAGATATGTACTAGAGCTACATGAGATGAACTAGATATGTACTAGAGCTACATGAGATGAACTAGATATGTACTAGAGCTACATGAGATGAACTAGATATGTACTAGAGCTACATGAGATGAACTAGATATGTACTAGAGCTACATGAGATGAACTAGATATGTACTAGAGCTACATGAGATGAACTAGATATGTACTAGAGCTACATGAGATGAACTAGATATGTACTAGAGCTACATGAGATGAACTAGATATGTACTAGAGCTACATGAGATGAACTAGATATGTACTAGAGCTACATGAGATGAACTAGATATGTACTAGAGCTACATGAGATGAACTAGATATGTACTAGAGCTACATGAGATGAACTAGATATGTACTAGAGCTACATGAGATGAACTAGATATGTACTAGAGCTACATGAGATGAACTAGATATGTACTAGAGCTACATGAGATGAACTAGATATGTACTAGAGCTACATGAGATGAACTAGATATGTACTAGAGCTACATGAGATGAACTAGATATGTACTAGAGCTACATGAGATGAACTAGATATGTACTAGAGCTACATGAGATGAACTAGATATGTACTAGAGCTACATGAGATGAACTAGATATGTACTAGAGCTACATGAGATGAACTAGATATGTACTAGAGCTACATGAGATGAACTAGATATGTACTAGAGCTACATGAGATGAACTAGATATGTACTAGAGCTACATGAGATGAACTAGATATGTACTAGAGCTACATGAGATGAACTAGATATGTACTAGAGCTACATGAGATGAACTAGATATGTACTAGAGCTACATGAGATGAACTAGATATGTACTAGAGCTACATGAGATGAACTAGATATGTACTAGAGCTACATGAGATGAACTAGATATGTACTAGAGCTACATGAGATGAACTAGATATGTACTAGAGCTACATGAGATGAACTAGATATGTACTAGAGCTACATGAGATGAACTAGATATGTACTAGAGCTACATGAGATGAACTAGATATGTACTAGAGCTACATGAGATGAACTAGATATGTACTAGAGCTACATGAGATGAACTAGATATGTACTAGAGCTACATGAGATGAACTAGATATGTACTAGAGCTACATGAGATGAACTAGATATGTACTAGAGCTACATGAGATGAACTAGATATGTACTAGAGCTACATGAGATGAACTAGATATGTACTAGAGCTACATGAGATGAACTAGATATGTACTAGAGCTACATGAGATGAACTAGATATGTACTAGAGCTACATGAGATGAACTAGATATGTACTAGAGCTACATGAGATGAACTAGATATGTACTAGAGCTACATGAGATGAACTAGATATGTACTAGAGCTACATGAGATGAACTAGATATGTACTAGAGCTACATGAGATGAACTAGATATGTACTAGAGCTACATGAGATGAACTAGATATGTACTAGAGCTACATGAGATGAACTAGATATGTACTAGAGCTACATGAGATGAACTAGATATGTACTAGAGCTACATGAGATGAACTAGATATGTACTAGAGCTACATGAGATGAACTAGATATGTACTAGAGCTACATGAGATGAACTAGATATGTACTAGAGCTACATGAGATGAACTAGATATGTACTAGAGCTACATGAGATGAACTAGATATGTACTAGAGCTACATGAGATGAACTAGATATGTACTAGAGCTACATGAGATGAACTAGATATGTACTAGAGCTACATGAGATGAACTAGATATGTACTAGAGCTACATGAGATGAACTAGATATGTACTAGAGCTACATGAGATGAACTAGATATGTACTAGAGCTACATGAGATGAACTAGATATGTACTAGAGCTACATGAGATGAACTAGATATGTACTAGAGCTACATGAGATGAACTAGATATGTACTAGAGCTACATGAGATGAACTAGATATGTACTAGAGCTACATGAGATGAACTAGATATGTACTAGAGCTACATGAGATGAACTAGATATGTACTAGAGCTACATGAGATGAACTAGATATGTACTAGAGCTACATGAGATGAACTAGATATGTACTAGAGCTACATGAGATGAACTAGATATGTACTAGAGCTACATGAGATGAACTAGATATGTACTAGAGCTACATGAGATGAACTAGATATGTACTAGAGCTACATGAGATGAACTAGATATGTACTAGAGCTACATGAGATGAACTAGATATGTACTAGAGCTACATGAGATGAACTAGATATGTACTAGAGCTACATGAGATGAACTAGATATGTACTAGAGCTACATGAGATGAACTAGATATGTACTAGNAGATAACTCACTATAACAGTATTCCACATATTATGCTATCTGTCAGATTGTCAAAATTAATATAACATAGTTTTTAGGTTAAGTTTAGTTGTGAGACGCGCTCAGTTGTCGCAGGCGCTCAGTTGTCACGCGCTCAGTTGTCGCAGGCGCTCAGTTGTCACGCGCTCAGTTGTCACGCGCTCAGTTGTCGCGCGCTCAGTTGTCGCGGAACCGAGTATGACTTAGTTTCTGAAATTCAAATCATCCTTTGAAAAAGAGTCCTTCCTTTTTTTAACATGTTTCGCCTGACACGCCATAAGAGCGTGCCCAACAGTAAGATCGAGGTTTTGGAAGAAGAGGGAAGAGAACGATATTCAGTTCTTTAATGGAAGCAGTTAGATCCTCCTAGTTACATCCATTTTATTAATCCATATTATTCATGATGCCACAATTATTCCTTATTAGAAAGGAATCCGGGGTTTGCCGAGGCCTAGGACTGGGACTCGAGATCTTTGGAATGAAGTGCTAACCTGCTAATTGTGCTAGTGCTAGCTTGCTAACCAATCCGCAACCACAGGGCAAGTCATCTTCCTATCAATTAGCCATTTGTGTTCCTCAGAATACCTCTAAGAAAAATAATTCTTACTTTATTAAACCATATTATTCTTTCGTCTATTAACATTTCATCTATTAGAATCATAAATCAAATAATAATATTAACGTGCATTTATTGTGGGCGAAATTTCAAATCCTCTGTCAGTATTCAGCTTGGATGGCTGAAATATCAAACGTTTTGGTGAGGAAATGAAGGTAACTAGACAAGATCTGGGTGTCGTTTAATACGTCCGACCTTAAGTTTCTTTTTCTCAAGGATAAAAGGAGATGAAGACAGTCTGACGGGAAAAGTCTCCCGAACGGCATGTCAATATTTTCTGGCCTGATAGCCAATGGGATAGATGATAATGGATAGATGATGATGATGATGATGCTGAGGCGGTGTCCCTACATACAGGGCCAGAGGCACTTAGACCTATTTGGTCCATTGTGCCATCCGCCGTGACGAAATTACCCATTAAGTCCCATGGCCTTACAAAAGGCGAAGATGCACCCCATGGGTAAGTCCCTAATGTCCCTGGGCTCCTGAAAGAGGGTTCCCATGAGACGAAGCCGTGTCCTGGCAATAGCCGGGCATTGACACAGAAGATGAATTGTAGATTCCTCTTCTTGGTTACACCATCTGCAGCTTGGAGAATCGGTGATTCCCATGTTGAAGAGATTTTTGTTTACCAGGTAGGGTCCTGTTAGTAGGCCTACCATCGTTCTCAGATTCCTCCTATCAAGCGATAGGAGTTTCTTGGCATAGCTGGAGTTTGGACCATCACAAAAACTCCTAGCTTGTCTTAATCCCTGAGTTGATTGCCAGATGTTTAGGTGTTGGGCTTTTGCTCAATCCCTAATTGCAGCCCTCAGAACAGCAGGTGAAATAGGTAGAATTGGCTCTGGGCCAACAGGATCACTGAGAGCACCTCTCTTGGCTAGCTCATCGATTTTTCATTTCCGGGAATACCTGCATGTCCTGGTACCCAGAAAAGATGTATGTTTCGCTGCTTAGCAAGGGCACCGAGCTCTCTGCGACACTCTAGCACCAGCTTAGACCTGCACCAAGATGAGTTAAGTGCCATTAGGGCAGCTTTACTATCGGTGCATATGTGAATAGGTCCAGGTGACTCTATCCCTTTAATGACATGCAGACACGACAGAATTGCAAAAACTTCTGCCTGAAAGACTGTCACATGCTTTCCTAATGAAATAGTTATATTTATCAAGGGTGATTCACAGTAGACTCCCGCTCCAGAGTTACCATCAATATTTGATCCATCCGTGTACAAGGCTCTGGATCCATGATGGATGTGTTTCCCTTTACTCCACTCTTCGCGAGAGGGATAGTGGGTTTTAAGGGCTGGTGCCTTTGCGTTAAAGCTTGCCACCAGGTTGTCGTGACCCATCTCAAAGATGGGACTTGTATTACTTAGGTCAGTCCATAGCTTCCTGTGACCGGATATATATCCAATCTCATACCATTGGCCAGAGTGCTTCAACTGCAAGACCGTAGTTTTTGCTTGCTTCTCTATCTCCACATAAAGTGGTGTGAGGTTTAGCAAGGTCTCTAACGCCAGGGTTGGGGTAGTCCTCATGGCCCCGGAGATACCAAGACAAGCCATTCTTTGTATGTGATTAAGCTTGATCCTGGCACATTTCAGCCGGGACCTTCTCCACCACACAATTGAGCCGTATAGTAAGTAAGGTCTTACTATCATGGTATAAATCCACTGCATGCCTCAAGGATGTAATCCCAAGGTTCTACTGCAGGCTCTTCTGCACGCCCAAAGGGTAGAGCAAGCTTTCCGGATTCTAGACTCCAGATGTTGACTCCAAGATAACTTCGAGTCCAGAGTCAAATCCAGATATCTGACAGTGTCAGAGTGCCTCAATTCCCTCCCATTAAGGGAATAATGGATAGAGCAACCAACCGAAAAATAGGAGGCCCGGGCTCGTGTCCCGGCCCCGAGAGGCCTTTTTTATGTCCATTTCTGCTTAAGAATTTTCCCAGTTGTACGTTTCTACGACGTACGTCACCCTTAACCCTAACGTGTTCACCTCTAACCCTTTCCTTACTTTTTTCAAATACACCCTAGTTGACGGAAATTCGTTAGAGAATTACTTTGGCGTGTTTTCAATTTATAAGTACCATCTTTTTGCAACACCTATCTTGCTCAATACTAAGTTTTCGATTGAATACGAAACCTGTGATACTTAAACTAGGAACAAGGAAGGTACTTATACATAGTGCAATGGAGTCTAAGCAATTTTCCTCCCTTTTGAGGCAATTTCCAGGGAGATAACAGTTGTGCTCCCTCTATATCATATAATCTCGTTTGTTTGTTGGTCTAATTGTCCTTGTAGTTGATTATTTTCCGAATTTTCACCACTACCATCAGACCCTACACTAGCTAGCAGAGTGATATTTGTAATGATTATAACATAGATGAAACGAAGGCATAAGAAATTATTATGTTTGTATGTATATAGTATTTTTGCACTCCAATTTCAGATGTGAAATGAATCCAGCAAATTCTGTTTGTACAGATGGCAGGTGAAACCCACCAATCTGGAAACCACAGTAAATCAAGAGTGCAGCATCGTAAATGTGTTTGTAATGTCAATTATAAAATGTATTGGAGAATCGAATTCTCCGTGGAGCATTATGGCGTAACGTCGCGGCGGATTAATATCAGTGATGAGTTCAGCTTTGCTAATTCGCCAATTCACGACCATTTCTATTTGGGGCACTCAAAGTTGATTCTGCCACGATTTTTTTTCTCTATAGAAGCTTACGGCGGATCGCTTCCAGCGTTATCTTCGTAAACACGGTGGTATTAGTTTCTCTTGATTATTTCCACGGAAATCCATGTGGCACACTTGATCACATGATGCATTTCACGACTGATGATTGGATAATTACGTTCAACTGGAAGGCATGTCATCGCAGGTTCCACCAGTTGGATTAATCATGCGAATCCTTTCCTTTTTTACCTTTTATTTTTGAATTCATAACCATTACGGTGTGCAAATAAGCGCGGATGAATTCAACCGAAAGGTTTTAAGTAAATGAGGGTATTTAAAGCTTGAGCGCGCAAACAAGGAAAACTACTGATGTCTTTGCGAATGGAGTTTTTGATAAAATTTCATATTTGCATCGCTCACCATTGCTTGCTCTATATTAACTGCTTTTCAAAGAACTACTAAAACTAATTTTTAAATTGAAAAACCTGAAATTTAGGCAAATTAAAGATGTCCTTATCACAATGAGGTTGAATTTGGGCTTGTGATGTAGATCTTCAGTAGCATAACTTGTGATGGTACCAACTGCTTTCCATGGGGTTACATTTCTCACTTATATAAAACTCAATTTACGGTTTTTTCCTTGTCTTAGGCATTATAATTGTATAGTATTACATTTATTTTGGTAAATAGGAAGATATGTTGCGTAGGATACGGCTAAGAGTGACTTTAAGTCAACATAGCAAATTCCTTTGAGCCTGTCACCAATTTACTACCCTCTTTCTAGCGTAGTAACTTTTACACTGCACTTGATATGTTAGATCGAACTATGAATTAGTCATGTTTACGAGAGTAAATTTCAGAGCGGATTTTTACTTAAAATACTTCTTACAAACTTAAATTGCTGCTGAATCCTTTTGCGTTCTTGTTTCGTTAAATGAAGGCTAAATTTCGTTTTCCTTAATTCACACTCATTGTAAAAATATTTGGTTTAATACATCATTAAGAATGCCTAATTTTAATACTACGAAGAATTCTTGATTATATCAACAGTTGAAATTGTTGAAAAATTACTTTGAAAATATTTCGTTAGGTATATACCGTTTCTTCTATTAAGGAAATCGGTTCAATTAGCTTTAAGTACCGCTTTATACAAAATAATTGACTCTTTTGGTTAATTATCAATATTTNCAAACGTACTATAGCAAATTTAACATATTAAATATAAATAATTGCAAAACCAAGGAAAATTATGAATTAGCAACATTATTATTACAAAATAATTGGTATTTGATTCTTGGAAAGTAGCTTTGTGGTAAGTAAAAACTAAATGCTCCTATTGCAATTTACCGTGGAATTCGTCATTCGAACAGCTATTGCCATCTAGAGGCGAATTAAGCCGATGATAACAAAAATTGTCGTTTATTCGCATTTTAAGCTCTTTAGTTATTATTAATTTCCCATATAGAAACTTTGAGCAAGCAATTCGATTATGTAAATTCAGCAGATTTTCTTAAAATAAATTGATCATTTTTCCCCGGTTGCCTTACTTCCAAATCTTCCTTTTAAACGTGGTTATTCATCGTTTCGAGCGATTGAAAATTAGTCTAAGAATTGTGTTTAAAACTTAAAATGGTATCAGTATCAATATTAAGTATCGTTGCAGTAATATATAAAAAACTGTAGGCATAAGATGAAACACAAATGCAGAAAGAAACATTTTCACGTCGTATACTATCCCGAGGTGAATCGCTTACGTTTGTATGTGAGAAATAAAAGTCATTACGGAAGATGTCAAGAGAAAGTCAATTGCTTTGAAGATTGAAGTTTATGACATTCGGTCCCTTTCATTTTATTTACATAGCCGTCTGTCTTATGCGCTATTTTAAAATGCCTTTTAAGTCAGTCAATCATTCTGTGAGTTTCACCATTTTTATTACTTGCTCACAAAAGAATCTATATTTATTTCAATAGTGACCAGGTGACTTTCATAATAAATTGAGCTTTAAAGAGATTTCTCTAGTATTTCTTTAGTTTGTATTGCATTGTATCATTCACGCATTCATCAGAGAATCGAATTCTAAATATTAAAGGAGGTTTTACCGGTTTCGTGGAAGGAAACAAAATTCAGCTTCTTCCTTATCATTGCGAGCCGTGAGTATGACCGTGGCCGGACAACTGAGCGCGCGACAACTGAGCGCGTGACAACTGAGCGCGTGACAACTGAGCGCCTGCGACAACTGAGCGCGTGACAACTGAGCGCCTGCGACAACTGAGCGCGTCTCACAACTAAACTTAACCTAAAAACTATGTTATATTAATTTTGACAATCTGACAGATAGCATAATATGTGGAATACTGTTATAGTGAGTTATCTATTTGTTTAACCAAGGATGACGGCAGTATTTCGTTTAAATGTCGTCGGCAGTATTTA
>KZ308220.1:1807951-1834173 GCA_000376725.2 Ladona fulva | reverse complement strand
TGGACCATCACAAAAACTCCTAGCTTGTCTTAATCCCTGAGTTGATTGCCAGATGTTTAGGTGTTGGGCTTTTGCTCAATCCCTAATTGCAGCCCTCAGAACAGCAGGTGAAATAGGTAGAATTGGCTCTGGGCCAACAGGATCACTGAGAGCACCTCTCTTGGCTAGCTCATCGATTTTTCATTTCCGGGAATACCTGCATGTCCTGGTACCCAGAAAAGATGTATGTTTCGCTGCTTAGCAAGGGCACCGAGCTCTCTGCGACACTCTAGCACCAGCTTAGACCTGCACCAAGATGAGTTAAGTGCCATTAGGGCAGCTTTACTATCGGTGCATATGTGAATAGGTCCAGGTGACTCTATCCCTTTAATGACATGCAGACACGACAGAATTGCAAAAACTTCTGCCTGAAAGACTGTCACATGCTTTCCTAATGAAATAGTTATATTTATCAAGGGTGATTCACAGTAGACTCCCGCTCCAGAGTTACCATCAATATTTGATCCATCCGTGTACAAGGCTCTGGATCCATGATGGATGTGTTTCCCTTTACTCCACTCTTCGCGAGAGGGATAGTGGGTTTGGTACCTTTGCGTTAAAGCTTGCCACCAGGTTGTCGTGACCCATCTCAAAGATGGGACTTGTATTACTTAGGTCAGTCCATAGCTTCCTGTGACCGGATATATATCCAATCTCATACCATTGGCCAGAGTGCTTCAACTGCAAGACCGTAGTTTTTGCTTGCTTCTCTATCTCCACATAAAGTGGTGTGAGGTTTAGCAAGGTCTCTAACGCCAGGGTTGGGGTAGTCCTCATGGCCCCGGAGATACCAAGACAAGCCATTCTTTGTATGTGATTAAGCTTGATCCTGGCACATTTCAGCCGGGACCTTCTCCACCACACAATTGAGCCGTATAGTAAGTAAGGTCTTACTATCATGGTATAAATCCACTGCATGCCTCAAGGATGTAATCCCAAGGTTCTACTGCAGGCTCTTCTGCACGCCCAAAGGGTAGAGCAAGCTTTCCGGATTCTAGACTCCAGATGTTGACTCCAAGATAACTTCGAGTCCAGAGTCAAATCCAGATATCTGACAGTGTCAGAGTGCCTCAATTCCCTCCCATTAAGGGAATAATGGATAGAGCAACCAACCGAAAAATAGGAGGCCCGGGCTCGTGTCCCGGCCCCGAGAGGCCTTTTTTATGTCCATTTCTGCTTAAGAATTTTCCCAGTTGTACGTTTCTACGACGTACGTCACCCTTAACCCTAACGTGTTCACCTCTAACCCTTTCCTTACTTTTTTCAAATACACCCTAGTTGACGGAAATTCGTTAGAGAATTACTTTGGCGTGTTTTCAATTTATAAGTACCATCTTTTTGCAACACCTATCTTGCTCAATACTAAGTTTTCGATTGAATACGAAACCTGTGATACTTAAACTAGGAACAAGGAAGGTACTTATACATAGTGCAATGGAGTCTAAGCAATTTTCCTCCCTTTTGAGGCAATTTCCAGGGAGATAACAGTTGTGCTCCCTCTATATCATATAATCTCGTTTGTTTGTTGGTCTAATTGTCCTTGTAGTTGATTATTTTCCGAATTTTCACCACTACCATCAGACCCTACACTAGCTAGCAGAGTGATATTTGTAATGATTATAACATAGATGAAACGAAGGCATAAGAAATTATTATGTTTGTATGTATATAGTATTTTTGCACTCCAATTTCAGATGTGAAATGAATCCAGCAAATTCTGTTTGTACAGATGGCAGGTGAAACCCACCAATCTGGAAACCACAGTAAATCAAGAGTGCAGCATCGTAAATGTGTTTGTAATGTCAATTATAAAATGTATTGGAGAATCGAATTCTCCGTGGAGCATTATGGCGTAACGTCGCGGCGGATTAATATCAGTGATGAGTTCAGCTTTGCTAATTCGCCAATTCACGACCATTTCTATTTGGGGCACTCAAAGTTGATTCTGCCACGATTTTTTTTCTCTATAGAAGCTTACGGCGGATCGCTTCCAGCGTTATCTTCGTAAACACGGTGGTATTAGTTTCTCTTGATTATTTCCACGGAAATCCATGTGGCACACTTGATCACATGATGCATTTCACGACTGATGATTGGATAATTACGTTCAACTGGAAGGCATGTCATCGCAGGTTCCACCAGTTGGATTAATCATGCGAATCCTTTCCTTTTTTACCTTTTATTTTTGAATTCATAACCATTACGGTGTGCAAATAAGCGCGGATGAATTCAACCGAAAGGTTTTAAGTAAATGAGGGTATTTAAAGCTTGAGCGCGCAAACAAGGAAAACTACTGATGTCTTTGCGAATGGAGTTTTTGATAAAATTTCATATTTGCATCGCTCACCATTGCTTGCTCTATATTAACTGCTTTTCAAAGAACTACTAAAACTAATTTTTAAATTGAAAAACCTGAAATTTAGGCAAATTAAAGATGTCCTTATCACAATGAGGTTGAATTTGGGCTTGTGATGTAGATCTTCAGTAGCATAACTTGTGATGGTACCAACTGCTTTCCATGGGGTTACATTTCTCACTTATATAAAACTCAATTTACGGTTTTTTCCTTGTCTTAGGCATTATAATTGTATAGTATTACATTTATTTTGGTAAATAGGAAGATATGTTGCGTAGGATACGGCTAAGAGTGACTTTAAGTCAACATAGCAAATTCCTTTGAGCCTGTCACCAATTTACTACCCTCTTTCTAGCGTAGTAACTTTTACACTGCACTTGATATGTTAGATCGAACTATGAATTAGTCATGTTTACGAGAGTAAATTTCAGAGCGGATTTTTACTTAAAATACTTCTTACAAACTTAAATTGCTGCTGAATCCTTTTGCGTTCTTGTTTCGTTAAATGAAGGCTAAATTTCGTTTTCCTTAATTCACACTCATTGTAAAAATATTTGGTTTAATACATCATTAAGAATGCCTAATTTTAATACTACGAAGAATTCTTGATTATATCAACAGTTGAAATTGTTGAAAAATTACTTTGAAAATATTTCGTTAGGTATATACCGTTTCTTCTATTAAGGAAATCGGTTCAATTAGCTTTAAGTACCGCTTTATACAAAATAATTGACTCTTTTGGTTAATTATCAATATTTTCAAAGTTTATCAAATAAATTATGTTCACTACGTATTACATTATATACATTATATTTATTCCTTTAGGGAATTCACGTTCTTCCTTTTTCTGAAAATAATTTTCGTTTACTTTAAGAATTGATTTTTTGACCAAAAATAATATGGAGAGCTTTAGTATTTTAATGGAAACCCATCTCTCTGAATCTCAAGTATAAAAAGGAATAACCATAGATCTATTCATTTCGAGTTATTAGCTAGTAGAAAGGGCATATCTTCAGTCTAAAGATAGCTGTAGATATCAAATACAAGATTATAAATATTAAATACCAAAGTTAAAGGTACGCGGAAACCACTTCTCATATGAAATCTCGAATATTCTTGCTTAAATCAACTTGAGAGAGAATTTCCCGGAATTCATTCTGTAGGCTAAAGCAACCGCCAGGAAAATGTGACGTTTCTGAGAAGGCGCATACGGAGTTCGCTATCGCTGTGAATTTGCTATTCGTTCAAACATTGGCGAGGAAACGCGCAAAATTGTTACTATTTTAGAATAGATTTGTTTAGAATCATCAAATCGTCTCATCTAGAAATTTAAAGATGGAATTTACAAATTTCATAGTAATGATGTTTTATGAGAAAAACGAGAATGGCTATAGCCAATAACGACACTTTCGACCGTTTTTCCATATTCTCAGATAGCTGCTCATTAATTGCTCCTGTTTGGATGAAAATATCTTTGAATAAAATAAGTGAACAAGCAGTATATAGTTTTAGTTAGCTTGAAGTTTCCTTCAGTTTCTTCTGCTTGGTTGATCCATCGCCCGTAAAGTATATAATATAACTGAATTTTAACGCAAAAGCGGAGAAAAAGTTAGAGTGGTGACGTTAGAGAAGAGTAATTTCTACAATTTCTGTTTTAACATCCTAGAAATAGTCTAATTATTATTACTAATTCATCGCAACTAATTTAGTACCGTGCGTTAGTATTCATTTCGCGATGGAGATGGCTTTTTGAAAGTGTTTGTTAATTTAGCACGAGAAATAATCAGCAATACTTTTTGCACTGATAGATTTAAGCCAGGTAGATAGCATAATTTTTGGCATTATTTATTCCTTAAACTCATTAAATTCTGTGATTTACGTGATTCGGTGAATTCCGGTAAATTCCGGTATAAATTGTGTATAAATCACCAGTATCTTAATTCTTGAACACGACTCTTGCGAATTCTCGAATCCACATCGTGTACCCATTAAATATTTAATAAGTAATTAACGTTACATTACATTACTGAGAGTTTAAGAACTATGGAAAGTCTGGATAATGAACAGTATTTCATTTTGACTCATCGTTACTAAACGTAGAGACACTCAAAGATATTAGAAAATTACTTTCAGTGGCATTACCTTCAATTTATCGAATGAAAAGAGAGCAATAAAAATAGTCAAACACATGTTCGCGAATTTCGACGATCGGAGTTCCGTGAACCGTTATGAATGTTATTGCGGTACAGCGGTTGATGGAGCAGCACTGATAACGAACTCGTAAACCCATCGCAATGTATGTATTTAGTCCGGGAGAGGCCATTCTCGGAAAAGATGAAGAATGTGAGGTCTTCTCATTAGGATGCATTACCGTACGAGTCCCGCGATTGGTCTCGAGGAGGTCGCAAGAACAAGGGAGCGAAGCGGAGGAACAATTCACCGAAGACGACTGCAGATGGCACTGGAAGTCAAACGGGAGGAAAGGAGGCAAAAAAGGAAACAATTGAAGGAGGCTCGTAAAGGATAACGAGATCATTTGCTTCGATGGCAGCAAGAACGCCTTCGTCTCCGCCTTCCAATAGAGGGAAAGCTGAGGGACAAATTGATGGAATGACTACCAGAAGGAAATTGCGCCGAAGGAAAAGCGAGCGATACCACCCGCCGTCATCATTCGGTGGTTATTTTCTAGCTCGTAAGCGAAATATCAATTCGGAGAAGGTTTTTCCGTTGGAAGTGTTCAGGGCTCTCGAGAATGGTAACAAAGGCATAATATTTCTTGCGATGCAAAATAACTTCCCCGGCGACCACGAGATTGCCAGCGGTACATCATTGGAAGGGAAGGAGCAATTCCAGAGAAATGTACGCCTACAGTAATAGGGGTCGATTTCAATGAAAGGACTCGAGCATTTCTCATTTACATATAAACTGTAATGGTGTCAACTTGAGGGAAGATGAAAGAGCTTCTGTTTCCAATGACCCTCCTTTGATGACTTTATGGAAATCTATTTAGATATATGCTCGTTCGAATAGTTAGCTAAAAGTAATATTCTCGCGTAATTCTGTAAGAAGATACAGAAGAACCGCACCGTATTTAACTGGAGATTTTGTTAATTTGTTTGCAAAGAATAAGATATTTTCATTGTTTTACCAACTTCAATTTCACTACTACAGTATAGCTTTTGGAGATTCTGAACATTCAACACAAACAAAGTTGTTACAGCTTTTGTCTTGACATTAGACTATTAAAATAGTAACTCAAAAGTTGTTATTATGATAAGATTATATGTATCAGAAAACTATTACACGAATTATTTGCTGTATTTTAGACTTAAACTTAACTTCAAATCTGACTATATGGGTGTTATATTTACATTAAGAAGTTGAAATTCACCGGTAGCGGTGGCGGAGTCTTCAGCGTTTCATCCCCAAGGTCACATGTTCGAGTCCCGGCAAACCTTTCTCTGATTAGTTGCATATTCTAGTTGTGCGATTGTGTCCGATTTTCACTATGAGAGTTGGCGGCAAAAAAGGCATCTTTTTCTTCTTCTTTTAAGTCTTCTTTTAAGCACCAAAACCAAGTCCAACATCATCGCCACCAATCATAAAAAGTCATTAGCCAATCCCTTAAGTGATGGAAATATGCTAATAAAAACATTAAAGAGTCGAAATTCGATCTTTTTATTAGTTCAATCATCATGCGCTCAACTTTTCCAAATAAAATTAGGCATAGAATTACATTGAGTATAATGTATTTAAAAAATTTAGCAACATTACTATAGCAACATTTGTATCAATAGTTCATCTTAGAAGAGAAGTTTTATCTTCTTTAAGTTTTACCTTAAAGGTATCCCAAATGCCTTGCATTGAATGATTAGTACTTATTACTCTGTTTTATTTTAGAATTCTGATATAAAAATATGAAGACCAACCGATCTCAAAATAATTTCTCTCCCAATGGTGGGAGATTGTCTTTGATTGCGGATTCCTACGTTGCTGTGGTTCATACGCTTTAAAATACACGCGACATTTCTCTTAATAAGGATAACAATGGTAAAGAGGGAAGCTGGACGTGGAAGCGGACTTGCGGAATAAACGATCACGGCTCCGTCTGGACTCATATTTTCTCAGCGGAGCTTTTCCCTTTTCTTTCTCACGAGCACGCACGCACGCCGGTCCCTTTCGAGTCACGCGTGACGACTGAATTCTACTACTTTAAGGTCTCGTAAAATTCCAGCACCAATTTGCATCCGAGACCTTTTAGAACATGGGGAACAGAGGAGCAGGGGAAAAGACAAGGAGTTGAGAGTAGTTAATACGAGGGAGGGATTGCGGAAAATTTAATGCAAAAGGAGGTTTGTGAATGGATAGCAGCTGGAAGCAAGCTATGTTAGATGTGAGGGTTCGGGAGGAAGTCGTCTGTTGGAAAATAAAAAGGGAAACTTAAAATGCCGAAAACGTGATCGTTGGAAGTATTGGTCTCGTCAGAATTTTCGTAGGAAGTGGATTTGAAAGTACTGAGGGCATATTTACTAGGTGACAAAATTAACTTCTTTCTGGCGGTCTTTCCTCCAGTGGTTCTAAACCAGCTGGTAAGGAAGGCTTTCGCAAGGATGTTCAAATAAGTATAGTTTTTTATCGCAAAGATGTTGGTCAGGTTGTAGTATTTGAAATTTTAGCACATGCATTTTGCAGCAATATCGATCTAGCTCTCGTACCTATATAAAGAATGTATGAAAGGAAACGTAAAAAAGGAAACATTTATAATAATACTGAGTGAAAAATTATTGCTTAACTTACGATCCGAGGGCTGCAAAGCAAGCCGCAAAGGTTATGAACTTACAAACCAACCCGACAAGTGTCTGAAATAAATTCCTAGAAAGGGAAACGGTGTACCTTTGATATAATCAGCAGAAGGGGTCATTATCATCATACAATCATTCTTGGAAGCTAATCTTGTTTTGACTTAAACTTAACATGATTTGTGTACAATTGTGATAGCTAATTAATCTGTTTCCGTGTATAGTTGTAATGATGTAAATAGATCTTTGCATACGTTAACTTTCTAGCGCAAAAAATCCGCACAAAAATAGTTATACGAATATCTGAAATACCCATGGTTATCAATGTGTTCTTGATGACATTTCTAATGTTTTCTTTTCGGCCACATTAGAAGAGGTAGGACAGCACTGGTATGAAATAATTATGTCATTCAATGAGATTTTATCTAAGGTCATCGTGTTTTTGACTGGAAACCGTCATTGAATGCTTTTATTGTTATAGTTTTTTTTTTAAATACAGAGCATCTATTTCCATCCTGTATGTGTATAGAATCCAGGCAGTATTGAAAAGGGGGCGATGTCACATATTGACAGGTACGGTCAACTGGAAAAGCTAGGAGCCAGTGGTTGTTGGTAATACTAAATTTATGATTTATTTTGTAGCTTGAGGGCGAGTGAAATTCTTCGAAGAAATGAAAATTGGAACTAAAACAATTTTGAACCATTGCTCTAATTTTATTTAAGTCTTATGCTTATTCATAGTTTTCCTCGCGTAAAGGAACATTAAGTACATTAACGACCCGTAGAACATCAGAAATTCCTAAATCATGGAAGGGAGTCTATTTACAGCTAGAAATAGATCCATTTGTACAATTCTACAAACGTTAGTTGCAAAGATGATGGCATAAATATTTCTTAACTTATAAGGAGACGAGCCTACGACAGCGGGAAGAATTTATGAGGGAAAATATGAAATAATTGTAACAAACATATTTGCAAGGATGATACTGTATGGAGCACAATGAATGAAAGTGCCATTAACGTATTCCATAGTACAATAAGGTGATTATTGTGTGTTGTAATTACAATAATGAGAAATAATAGTAGAAATTGCTAGTAGAACACAGTTCAGGTGAATAGATTTATCTTTAAGAGCGCACCTTTAATTTTACTTTGGAATGGCCCAGTCAGTTACTCTTATCCCGTTGTTAAATTAACGCACACATTAAATGAAACGCCGAAAATTACTTAGCAGCACTGTTAATGTGATGTTACATATAAATATCCAGCAATAGACCAACCACATATACTACTTCTTAACTCGGTGAAAATTCTTAATTTAAACCGACTTATAGCAACGAAGACGGCCACATATGCCAGAAACACGACTATGTGTAAACAACCTAGATATTATGTGAATTAAAACTTGAAAGTTTTCATCGATAGTTAAGAATAAGAACTGAACAAGGGCAAATATTATATTTTTCAAGTTCACGGAGGGGCCGAGATTCCGTGGAGATTAAATTTCGTTCCGTAGGAAGGACTGCAACAACTTTTCCATGCAATTTTATTTTGGAAACTACCAGTTTCGACGTACACTAGTATCGCTGAGACAAGATGGTGGTAGTTTAACGCCCATATCTATAGCCTTCAAAATATAATAGCGTGGAAAATATCTTTATTTCCTTTGAGATATCATAATTTAACCTATTTACATCAAAACCTTTCCCTGCAACCCCTTCAACGATTTTCAATCTCTAGGGAAGGAAGAAAATAATTTTGTATGCGAGAGTACATGGAAAATGTCAGAGAGAAAGACTTGAATAAAGAAGGTTCAGATGATATCAGGAGAGAAAGAGTTCTTGGCGAAGAATGGGAGGATTGATGTAAAGGGTTAAAAAAGGGAATGAATGTGAAAAGTGGTGAAAGTTATGGAAATAAGAGGGGAAAAGTAAGAAGAGGTTATGGGATTGCAAAATGAAAGAGATAGAGCGGAGAGGCGTAAAAAAGGGAGAGGCACTAAAAGTGAGAGAACGAGGAGAGAAAGGGCTGAGGAGAGAAATTGCTTTGAGGAAGGTGAGAGTGCAGACAAAGGATGAGACTCGTATCGCCGACATTGTCTGGACTCCCGTTTGACTATATCGTTAAATTCCTCTTCGAAATATTATGCTCGGGTATACTGTTTTTTGAGCATAAAAGATTCAGCAAAATATGTCTCATAAAATCCTTTGTAAAGCCCTTCGCTCAAGTAACATGCTAAATGAAAAATATGGCATAAACCGCAGATGAATTTCTTACTGCGCAGAGGAAAAAAAAAATTTTATCGTCAAAGCGGTCCATTTTCCATACAGGGTATCATTTTTCGGAACTATCAGAGGTAATGGAAACTTTTTGAACTATCCAGTGCAATTTAAGTTTGTTAGCAAATGAATCATAGACACTTTGAATTTCAACCAGCTTGCTCATGTGTGTGATGTGCGATAAGTCATGCATTATGCAGTTTTTGGATTTTTATGCAATGAATTTCCACGAGCTCATATCTAATATTGTAGTTCATATTCTATACTGAATATTCTATATTGAATTTGAAAGAAATGATCGAAACGAAAATGGAAAGCTTTTGGCGATGTTCCCAAAATTATAAAATCGAAAATTTATATTTACAAAAAAGAATATCTCAAACATCAGCCCAAATTATTGTAAGCAATGGATCTTATTTCCGATAAAAGTTTGGCCAAGAATTTATTTTTGAACTTTCTGAATTGCTCCCTAGTTAATCTTACGTAGATATATAGGATATGCTATATACAGCAAACAATACCTTCAAACACATACATTACGAACGCTGCTGATAACTGTTGCAAATAGACATAACACACTCTTTTAAAGTTTCTGTTAAGATGTTTCAAATTGACATGAATCAAATGTTCATGTTTTTTCAAATTTCATAAATTAAAATAATGGTTCAGTATACTAAATTGATCTAAGGAAAACATTTGTATCACTTACAAGGTATATTTTTAGGAAATACTTGAGTGGAATATCTAACTTACCTGATAACTGCTATATATATTGAGACCAATTAATATTCCAACATCAGTACAGCTAAAATATTTGCTTATAGCTATTTCTTTCATTTTCGGACATGAAATTATTGCTTCTATTTCTTTGATTCCTGTTAAAACTTTGAAAAAAAGCCCAATTGAGGAAAGTTAAGGATTGATTAATACAGTGGAGTATTTAACTAAATCACATTTGCGAAAACTGGAAAATTGTGGATTGGGCATTCCATGTCTTGTTTTGTGAATTTGAAGTGAAAATGCCCTATTTTCGGCGTCGTAACAATATTCGTAATATTTACAGCCAATTATTAAACTAATGGAAAGCATTCGGAAAGTGAAACTTTTTATTCGTACACTTAGTATTAATTAGTTATAAGGCACAAAGTATCGCTTTAACGTCACGGTTATTTGCAGAGATATAAAATGCCAAACTTTAATTTTTTTTGCGCCACATTTTTCGGGCGGAGGTAACTTCATCTTCATCCCGATTTCTCGGGCCTTTTACGCCCGCGATGAAAAATCGAAATTAGGTTTTCAGAGGGATAAAAGCATGCTCTTTCTTCTAAATATAATTTGGAAAAGTTTCGAGAGGGTATTTTTTTGTAAATGTGAGCTGAACATACCCTATTTTCGGCGTCGTAACGAAAATCACAACATTTGCACTGAATTTTTAAACTAACGGACGGTATTAAGGAAATTAAACTTTTTACTCAAATACTTTGTGTAGAATAGTTATAAGGCGTAAAGTTTCGTGTGTATCGTATGTTTATTTCAAACGATAATAAATGCCAAACTTTATTTTTTTCGAGCCATCATTTTTTGGGCCGATTTTGATTCGAATTTTCTTCGCAGATTTCGCTCATCAAAGATTTGTTATTATTGTTTTGGTTAATAGAGCAACATAGGTTGTATAAGAATACCAAGTTTTGTTTTACTAAACGGAATACTGCCTGAGATAACGCGTCTCAAAGTTGCTACAATCGATGTCTAACTGTAGAAGGCTGAGGTAGGGGGTCAAACAAATGACTATATCTCAGCAAGTATTTCATCTATGGATGTAAAACTTCGCAAATGTTCATAGAGAATACAAAGTTATTTTCATACAAAATTTCATTGAAATCGGTGATGGTCGAGCGGGGACCGTTGGTCCACTTGACATGGAGTGGCCCGGATGCTGGATGATAAATAAGGCCAGGTTTGTCAGTATTAGAGCATGACCCGTTTCTTTATGAGAGAAGTAACATAATAAGACAAACCCCCTGCAATATTAGTTCCGCGAAATTACATTCATGATAAAACACAAATTTATAGGGATCAGATGTTGTTAATCGTTTAAAATGCGCATCAAAGTGTAATATGCTCAACTGATATGACTCGGAGGGCATTTAATCTCGTAATTAAGGGTAGTCAACCAAGATTCAAAGAGATTGCTTATTTTCGCTCGTCCGTTTATTGAGTACTGTTGCGTGGTGTGGAATCCGCACGAGAAGGGTTTGATCTTGGAGCTTGAGCGCGTGCAACGTAGAGCGGCTCGTTTCGTTAAGGGTGATCACAGGTTCGATAGCAGTGTATCAAAGATATCAAAATAATCGGCTGGAAATTTCTAATGTAAACGAATAGTGGAAGGCGATTGGGCTTACAGTATTCGGGAAATCGTTCACTAGTGACTTGTATGATAGAATACGCGATATCGTGATTCCTGTACTCAGCTAACGCGATTTTTGAGGACACACGCCAAGAATTTGGAAGATAATAGCGAGATTAGGTTGTTATAATTGGTTTCTTCTTTCAGAGAGAATTAGATATATAGATCGGTATTTTCATACCTCCTGCCGCACTCCATATGTCGAATTTCGGAGTAGTAAAAAATCTTATTTTTGTCGTGAATCGTTCATATAATTTCGAAATTGCGAGAACTTTCATAAATAGACGGAAATTTCGTAAAATATTTGGGAAATAAACAAGCCATACTTTTGACGACTGAGGCCATTGTTGACTGTTGATTTAATGAACTATTCCATATAAGTTCACGGGGATAATAAGTTTTTATAATTTTTCTTACTTTCTTGCTTTCATGACTTGAAAACATTAGAATAAATATTGTAAATAACTTATATGATAAGAAATATATTGAGTTATTATGATCTTACCGCAGAAATGTTTTGTTCACAGAAAGACCAGATATATTCGATAATAGATATATTTTTATACTAAATTAAGTCCCGTCATGCTTGATCGGGGCGTTAACTAATATTATAATATTAATTATTCTCAAGCAGTACAGCAGTTCATTAGCAATATTTGTCATTTTGGCAACGCTAAAGATAACTATGTTCTATAACAATTCATATCCCTTACAATATAATGTTACATTATCTCCTTGACTATGTAGATTTGAAGTTATCAGTCAACTAAATGATAGACGAACAGGAATAAGATGAAAGTGCTAACAAAGGCACATCATTATATAAGAACTACATAAAATGCTGAAGAAATTATGATCGATAAATTAAACACCAAGAATTTGATTAGTTTACATAAGTAGATACATTAATAACGTTTCTGTTTTCTTCTTGTAAGCGCCATCTGCATTCATCAAAAGGAATTATGGATGTTTTAGGAATTATGTCATTTTTGTCTGTGACGATCTTGAAAAAATGAATATTTCATCCAATTTTCTTCTTTAGGGCGGTCCACCCAGTATTCCCTAAGCAGAGATATTTTCCCCTTACATTTGGGCTATTTAAATTTCATTTTATCTCTTTACAGATTGTTTCGTTTGTGTGCGTAGTGTAAGCCTGTCATTTTACTAAAATATTAAAAGTATATCGTTTATGTTTGCACTTTTGGGGAACTCATTTCCTTTAAAATTCTGAGTCTATGAAGTAATTTCAAATTTCGTTGTTCCCGTATTGTCAACGAGGAGAGAAACGGAAAAGACTGAGTCTTTTATGCTGTAAATAAATTCAACTCAAGAGGCCGACTCTTAGAAGAGACTTCATTAATGAAAATTCGGTTAAGAGTCGCTGTCATTTTGTCTTCCTCGCATTCTGAATGCCCTCATAAATCTCGCATTTTGCGGAATTGTTACCATTTTAATGAGAATTACCTTGACATGAAATTTCAGGAACCTTTTATTCTATGCTTCTCCATATATCATGTAAATGCATTCCGAGTCCGGGAATAAGAAAATTGAGCTTACGGAAGAGAGCGGAGGATGAAAACTGAGGGAAAACGGCAAACGAAGAATAACGAATTCGATTAAATCCAGCTCTAAAATTAGGGAAGGTTTAACCGCTATTCATCAAAATAAAGATTATTATAAGAAATATTCTGAAGGAAACCTTGCCTTGAGTAAAGCAAATTTACCCATCCCTAGTTATAGTACTATAGTAAGCAAAGTTACCCATCCATACTTATGTACGTCGAAACCAGCCGTAAATAAAAATGTTGTGGAATATACGAAGATCGTTGTCTAATTTATTAAAATGGCCTTCCACGAAGTACGGTCAGATCATAATGAATCCATTATTTGGTTGTTTAGTTCTATATTTTTAGATAATTAAATTTATAGATAAGATATATACGTATTTAAGTCAAAATGTGATCCAGTTCTATAATATTTTATCTTTGGATCCAGCATCAGCCATTGACAACTTACATTTAGTAAAAAGCATATAAATAAAACAATCGAATGTAAAAGTTATCAATGAAATAAACATGCTAAAACAGTAAAAATGCAAGTGGAGGAAACCTCATCCCCTTCTCGCCCTTCTTTATATCTCATGCGGATTCAAATACCCAATAGCTTCAAAGCTATTTGAAACAGTTGAATCACGACTAATTTAGCCAAAATTATGCTAATTGGTATTCGTCTGTATCGAAGCAGTCATTGTTATTCATATTTTCATTTACTCGATAACTTGCGTTCTTTGTGTGTGTTATTTGCATGGTACATTCTTAGTCATTGAAACTGCTTAGTTGTTCTGACCGTTACATAGGTAAAACAGGCATGACCACTGATGCAAATTTGCATTTCCATGATTCGGCAGATTTTCATCATAATTAGATTTTTAACCATCATTCAATTTCATAACTTATTGAAATTCACTCCCATTCACTGATTTAAAAGTATTGTTACTATCAGTATCCTCTATCTTTATTCACATCCATAATGAAATTACTACCACTTTTTCTCGTTTTCCTACATGATTTTGCCACTTCTTTCTCCACCTATATTACCATTTCAATACTCTAAGCGGAACTTGGTCGAGGTTGATTTGAGGAGTTACCCGAAACTCTTCTTGTCTTTCCACGAGCATTGGCACCATTGTACTCTTCCGAATCTCCTCTCTCCTAATTCATACATTTAATTGCAACGACGGCCTTTCCATTCTTTTTTCAACTTAAAGCATGTCTTACTATATAACCTTTATAGCTATCATATAAGTATTTGAAGATGAACCGCATCCCACTGTACTACGTATGTAACTATAATATACCTATTTCAACTTGAAACTCATCTACTTACTATATAATATTCTTCAACGACTTTTATTCCCCGTCATTTTGAACGTCAAATTGATCATTATTCCCGTTATTTGACTCTCTTTCTCTTTCCATTTCCATATAAATCCGCCTGATTTCAAACATGCACTGTTCGAGCCTTTTCTGTTTGGAGTAAAACTTTCCTTTGTTAACATTATCACAGACTTTCTTATACTTACATATTTATACATATGCCGTGTCACGTCACTTTTCTTCCGTATTGCATTCACCACACCTTGGTGGCACAAATCCCATTCATATTTTTGCTCTTTTCTTTGCTGGAACTTTTCCCTTTAGTATTAACCACATCCTTACCGTATGCCACCTACGATATTTTGCTTCCAATCATTCTTTCGATATAACTAAACTAATGAATAAAACGTCTACATAGTAGATTTGTTTAAAATTACAAACTTCATACTTTGTAATTTTTTCATATTTTTAACATATGGAAAATTATAAAGTGTATTAAAAAAACGAAATTCATACGGAAAAATTGCAAATCTTTTTCTCTTATGTGAGTTAAACTTCCACAGAGTAACGCGTGAATATATTTATTTGATAAAACTTATACCTTACTGATTTTGCAGCTATTCCTTCAGTCCAAAATCATTATGACCGTGAGTTAAAAATGACCCTGTCAGCAATAACTCAGTAAAAAATAGCCCAGTCTTTATTGACTCCTTCCTCCTTTCTTTCCTATTGATTATCCAAATGAAATCCATTCCAAAAAGAGGCTCGACCGTTTGATCCTCCTGACGCACCCAACTTCTGCGACCAAAATAGATGAGCACAACGTACTTCGATTAGCAGCAATGTTCGCCTCTTTCGAAAATGTCTCTCGCTGAACACGCCCTACTCACCATTATTCAATCTTCATCTCTCCCTTATCTTCCATTCATTGAGTCAACACCAAGACACCCAAATGGTTCACCACCTCATTACTTTTTCCCTTAATCAACTCTCACTTCATTGACCACTAGGAATTCATACATTTTTATCTGTATGTAGCTTATGAATATGGTTGTTGTCTCCATAAACATAGTGCAGGCAGAGGGAGAATTTACATCTCTGTAAAGTTATCGTGCAGCGCAGGGTATCAGAGATAAGTAGTCGACCTAGGAATCTATAAGGAAAAGGAGCACGATTGTGTTAATACATTAGGAAAAATATTACTGAAAATTTTAAATTGGGACAAGGCGTTATTTTCACAAAATTGGCTCATCTCTGATATCGGAGAGGAGGTAGAATTTAGCTGCGGCGATTCATCAGATTATGGAGAGGCTAATGGAAACATCTGGATTAATTTGTGATATTTTCCTTATCGAATCCCTAAAGAAGAAATTAGGTTGTGGGGTTAATGAAGGGATTTAGTTATTAAGCGGAGGAAAAATAAAATTACGAAAGGAAATCGAATCTCGGTCATACACCCTTTCTCCTCAACATTAATCTGCTCATCGTAGGAGATTAGAGGGATATGATGGCGACGCCATTTACCTCCGCTCTCCTTCGTATAGGAAATAGACGATCTCACAGCAATCATTAGACTGCCCTAATACGAATTAGCAATCCATTTGGTCGTATTTAAAGAGAAAAAAGGATAGAAAGGTAAACGCGTATATATTAATAAATAATTCGAATATAGAAAGATATTTCTTAAATTTAAAACCATACTTAATGATAAAAAGATAAATTACTAATCGAACAATAAAAAATTCACGCTTTATTCCAAGAAAAATTTTAATTTCAATAAAATACAGAGAATATATGTAGAATTCATAAAAAAAAGAATTCGGAAATGTTATTTAATTCATTCCACGAGAAAATGTTTTTAATGCTTGGAAAGGCATGAATCAGGGAGATACTTGTGAATAGAGGCGGAAAAGAGCAGGAGACAATCGAATTAATAACCGAATGAAACTTCACTATGTACTGAAACTTCTCCATCCAAAACAAACTGTCTACACTTTTCTCGGTTAAGCACACTTGTACCCTCGTGTATTTACCATATTTGTTATAAGTTTACTGCACTTGCAAACTACTTTCATACATCTTTGTATAACTTCTCACGTCAAATGTTAACCACATTACCTATTCCTTTCACTGTTACCTTTTTTCATCCATTCTCCATTTCCTCCATTCTCTTCGTAAGGCCTTTTCGATCGGAAGAGAATTTACATTTCTAAGAATAGGGACGAAATTAATAGTGATGGACTCCAGTGAAGTCGATTGTGGCGATAAATTACCTGGAATTTCTTTAAAAAATTAAGCGTTTCTTCTACAAAGCCGCTCTTTTTTGAAGTTTATTACTTTATCACAGTTTCCTCTATTTACATACTTTGAGCACTAAATGTATACAATGATATCTCAGCAAGCGCATTTATGAAAATATTCATTTTCAAATCCACTATCCATAGGTTCATGTTATCTATGAATATTAGAGTCAAAAAGCATTAAATATTCGCTAGTACCCAATCTGCCAAACCCTATGAAATTCTAATCATATGTTCTCATGTACGTATCCTGAAGAGTCAGCCATAATTATCTCCATATTTTATCACACACGATTCTGCATTTCAATAGGCAAAGGCTTCCATCGATTACGCTGTGACATCGGCAGGGACTTTATATATTTGACGGATATTATCTGAGGCTTCCAACGGAGTCATTACCAGATGATGGTGCAATTTCCTTATCTAATACGGTCCTAACGTGGTGCAAAATCATAAACGAGATCACTTCATCAACCATGATTGGCTTATGATTGGATCATTTTGCTAATAGCACTCCCATCAAAAGCTCCGACACATGAAAGATTTAAATATGAAGCTACGTGATTAATGTAGAGGACGAAAGGTTCGGTGGTTCATTCGTAAGAGTGGAAAAAGTTAAGTAGAATGTAAGAATACTATTACAGTCTCAGCCTTTCGCTAGTGGATCATAAGTTAAAACCTAATGCTCAAAACTTTCATATCTTTCAAAAGTTTTTTTAAGACATACATAATTTATTATTATTAATATTATTACAATGACACTACAAGTAAATTATAAATCTGGTGGTAGTGGTTGGACATTCATAAAATACGATCATACATTCATACAGTCGCACATGGTCAGGCAAAATATAAATAGTCAATATAAATATAAATTTAAATTGAGGGGTAAACACTATACCTGTCAGGCATTTGCCCACGGAGGGAGGGAAACCCCTCGGAAAACCTCCCTCTGACAGAAGTCAAGAAGTGTAGATAATACAAAATTTACAAATATTATCTCGTCTTATTAAAAGAAAACATAAAATTAACAGCTATTACAATTTATATAATTTCGCCTTGAATGTACGCACCTGGGAAGGAAATGGCTCAAATATACCTGCAGGGAGAGCGTTCCATTGTTCTATTAAGGAATGAAAATTTAGCAATATTGGTCCTTTGAGATGGAGGTTCAATTTTATACCTATGATCTTTCCTGCTTAAATAAGTGGGGTTTCTAATTCTTCTCGTAATATCTGCCCATGCTGTCTTGCCTGAATAAGCGTTGTATAAGCTACCTAACCTGTGAACCTTCCTTCTGTTTTCTAATGTTTCCCAATCTAACTTTTCTAGCATTTCTGTTACACTTGCAGTTCTTTTGAAGTTATTTTTAACGAAAAGTGCTGCAGTTCTCTGCACCTTCTCAAGTTCTTTAACCAGTCCTATTGCTTGCGGATCCCAAACCGATGCGGCATATTCCAATATTGGCCTTACTAGTGATTTGTAGGTGATTTCTTTTGAATTTAGACTACCTTTTCCCAATACTCTCATAATAAAGTGCAATGCCTTATAAGCTTTAGATATTACATTGCTGATATGAGTTCCCCACTGCAGATCGTTCGTTAACGTTACTCCGAGATACTTACAATCGTATTTTTCTACCAGTAAACTACCGTTTAACATGTACTCCCATTGTAAGGCATTCCTACATCTATGAAAGCGAATCAGATTTGTTTTTCCTGTATTTAGTTCCATTATGTTTAAGTCAGCCCATTCAACAGTTTTATCTATATCCTTCTGCAGCAGACTGCAATCGTCTAAACGCTCTATTTCTTTGTAAATTAGGCAGTCGTCCGCAAACAACCTGATCTTACAATTCAATTTTACCGTTAAATCATTGACATATATTAAAAACAGCAATGCTCCAAGGACACTTCCCCGAGGAACGCCTGACGATATTTCTAATTTTTTTATATTATCTTTAGATTTGAAATACCTCGTTATCTGAAATCCTAAGGTTTCGCAAACGGGTCTAAACCGGTAGCGCGATTAAGTTAATATTATGATTTTTAACTCTAACAAGGAGTGAAAGGAAGTCGGTTTTTCATGAAACTTCAGTTGGTTATAATATAACTAAAGAATATTATAGTGATTGGTTTTTTATATCATGATATCATCATATATATAAAAAGCAAATGCCTGTCCGTCAGTCCGTCTGTCCGTCCCCCTATTTATCTCAGAAACGGCTTGACTTTGAGATCTGAAACAAACTGCATTGTATTTCTACGATGCTGAAACCCCCTATACTAATAAACTATTTTCATCTCTGTAAAGGCCCGGGTTCGAACTCAGGAGCACTAAATACGTTTCCATAAGAGATGTACGTAAATTAGGTTTTCATGACTTGCAGAGGTCGTTTCTTTTACAAAATTAAATTAGAAAAAATGGTTCTACGAAATTGATACAAGTGCCGCAAGAAAGGAAAATGGAAAATAACCATAAAATATTATTTTAGTTGTGAATCATTCATATAAATTCGAAATTGTAAGAACTATGATAAAATAGGCGTAAAATTCGTAAACTTTTTCGAAAATAAACAACCCATCCCTTTGACGACCAAGGCAATTGTTATCTGGTAAACATAAGTACAGGAAAAATTCTGCAAACAGTATGTACATATGGATTCCTTAGAGTAATATGTATCCTAAGTTAGACTCTGAAAGAAAAAAAGATGGAATAAAAGTACTAAGTAAAGTGAAGAGAAGTGTGATAAGTTGATGGGGCTGTGCTTGGATGCAGACTACTTTCCATCTACCAACACATATATTAACCCATTTCATCATTATGTGATTCACCGATTTATATCGATATCCGAAGGTGTGACTTTGTGGAAACACATTGCAGAATAAAAGAAGCAAAGTACAAGTACAACGAGCTTTGTACTTGTTTCGTAAGCGTACTTACATCTTCACGCCTTACAAAACCGGAAGGAAAATTAAAATCGCTATGTAAAAGTACAAAGTTTCTTTTATTCTTCACCAACTTAGCTTTCGCAATATATAAATGAGTTGTCGCATCGTTAAGAAGGCTGCAGTCGCGACCTCATCTAGCCATAAAAAAAATCGATAGCAATATTATCCTTTGGGAGCACCCGCATTACTCTTCTCTAATTGAAAGGGGTGTTGCATTGTGGTTAATCAACATCGATTCACTTGGGTTCCATTCCACGTGACTGATTCCTCACAATGCATCGCGAACAACTTGTGCCTCTGCGTTCGTGATCCTTGAGATTGCCATGTTAAGCGTGTTTTGCATCGCGAGCGTGAATGCTTTTTTCGGACGCCCATTGGGAAATAAGGGTCAACCGATTTCGACGGATAATCACCAAACGTTGCATAATGAATTGACGAATTTGAAAGCTATTGCAGCTTTGATGTTTGCATTAAAAGTTGGCGGAATTCCGCATTATTTCATTAACAGTTGCACAGCTACCATATCCATGTATTCTGCCGATTAAGGAGAACATTTTAAACCCACCAACTTAGTCGGTCCTTTTCGGTCGGTCAGCCGGTCCTTCAATTACAATAGTAGAGTATCAGCCCATCCATGCGCAGCGGATCTGCGAAATTAATACGAGCTGTTTCATTCCCGCAGTACAGCATCACATTTATACGGTGAGATTGGATTTTTACTTCAGTAGTTGTTCCTGATAGGCCTTCACGGCTATCTAGCGGCAACGGGAGTCCCCACCGTACATCGCCCCACCAGGCGATCCCCTACTCGTCTCACATTTTGTTATCGGTAGACTCACTGGTCAAATTATTTATTTTTCTTATACAATAAAGAAACATTTTTATATTTTTGGGAAGGGATCAAATACCTCTGCAGGTGGACTTTTCTATTCTTTAATTATTCTATTTAAAAAGGAGTACTTCCGATTATCAGTTTTCTGCTGTATATAGCTAACTTTATATTTATGATCGCCCCTACCCAAGTAATCTGTCTGCTTTAAGTAATCTTCCTCCTTTACTTTACTTTATTTAGGAAGCATAGTTGTGGAACTATAAAATAAAGAAGGCAAAGTAATCTCAAACATAAAAAATCTATGAGTACTGTCTAAATCTATCTACTGTCTAAATCTATCTTACTGTTTACTTCACAGTTCCTTCAGATGTGGGTCATGATTATGGGAAAAATGTATACTACTACTCAGAGACGCAGCCAAAAGGGTTGTTTAATGGTTCAAACCTCTCCACCATGAGAACAGAGCCAACAAAGGCGAAAACATACGGAAGGATGGCCTCTTACAGTTATACCATGCTAACATCGCTGAAGGTTCGCAGGTTATACATGTTAGGATAAACCATTTTCTATTTTCATTACAGTTTGGGCGGAGGTATTCCTACCGCTGGACTTTTAAGTGTTTACTTCACGGCTCTAAACCCCCCGTGGACAAATTCTGACTACGTCCCTGATACTTCCATACACTTAAAAACCAAGTGGGCTACTCGGGTTTGATTCCTGGTGAAGACCAATGCGGGAAATGACGTCAGCTGCCGAAACACTTTCAGCAATACTACTACTAGCAAGAATTTGATTAAAGACCTGGATATTAGAGTTCTGATGATACATATCGCTCTCCCTAAATTGAATAATCACTATTAAATTATTATATGAAGCACATTTAACAACAGCAACACTCAAAACAATTTCTTAGAATGTTTTATATTTATATAATTTCAAATACTACAAGGTTGCTTCTCGCTTTTCATATCATCATAAGAGTTAGGGAAGATTCCGTACCGTTTCTAGTCTCTGTGCATTCTTAGTCCGTGAGAATTCTTTCTGCTCAGTCAGTATTAGACTTAGATTAGAGACAAAACTGAAATTAACGAAAATTATGAATCATATCAAACAAATCAAATTTTCAAAACTAAATATTTCTCTCACAGATAGGAAAAAAAATTACCCCTGGTCATATCCAATAAACCCATTTATTTGCTAGGAAACTAAATTCAATGACTTTGTGGCTCAGACGAGGTCTAATTCGTTTTAAGCGAAGAAAGTATTACCTGATAACGATGGATGCCCTCCCTGGAGGATATTGAATGCACTAATATTTACGCTTGAATGCAACAGAAAGATAAAATTGGCCTCACTCTTTTAAATTGAAGTTCTCAAATTAATCTTACGCCAAGCTTCACCAAATTTTCTCATATAGTAGCCTATATCGAAATGTGTGCGTCTCCTCAATCCAACATTTTGTCCTTTTTATTCCGAGAATAACTCAATTCCTTGCGGGTGGAGGTTATGAAAGACAGAAATTTAATCTTGAATTTCAAGTTTGAAAATTTTGAAAGGGTATATGACTAACGGACAAAGGTGTTTCACTCGAAATATTTTAAAATTTTGAAATATATATGTGTAAATACATATATATTGAAATATATATGCCAAAAGATATTTTGTGAGAATGAAGAGGACATTTATTTGGAATTTTATAGCTCTAAATTATCCTCGTAAATTATATAAATTACGACGAATAAAAATTTAAGCTTACAAAATACAACCGGTAGAAAAACTTTTGGAACTGCGGAACCATGTGCAGATGAAATTCTATTTATCAAGACATAATCAACAAAGATAATAATTTTTCTTTACTGAAAGCGATAAATTTCCTATTTAAGTGTTCACAAGAATAATATGCTCCAGTTCTATGATCCTCTTGTTGCAAATCTGCCTTACTGGATATTCATAATCAGGATTAAAATAGATTCACAATCTGTTTCTCAATGTAGGAATTTCAATTATTATCTTAAATTTTTACTTTCAGTGCAATCAAGAATATTCATTTGTATTTTACATAAATAAGTGCAAAACATGGGATCATTAGAGAATAATTAGAATTCCTTGTCATACCAAATTTAAAGGTAAATTCAAGAGAAAAGGATTCAGATGATTCGTCCTAATAAAAAAAACGAATTATCTAATTATCTTTTATAAAAAACTATTAGCTAAGAGAAAAGTAAGTGAATAGGCAGGAAATATGAGTGTAATCGTAGATTTCAATAACGAATGAAACATTTATGCAGTTGCTTCAAAAAAAAAGGTCAAAGTTACCAGTCAAAGGTAAGCATCAATGGAGTGCGCAGCCGGAATTTTGGTCCGCGGAGATTAGGTCCGCTACGATTTGGTCCCACGACAATTTGGTCCCACGACGATTTGGTCCGCGACGATTTGGTCCGCGGCGGCTCGGTGCTACGATGATTTAGTAACGACACGGGATGAATTGGTTGTTGGGCAAGGCTGTGATTTGTCATAATTAATTGTGTTATCCTTATTGTTGGATAGAATGCAGTAGTTTGGTTAGTATTTAACCTTTTGTTAAACAATAATTAGAAGTATGCCTTACTGGAATCGGAGCGTGCAATAGGGGAGAAAAACAGTTATCCGGACGAAAAAATACGACAAAAGTAATGTTTATGTATAAATTAAAGTCTTTGATACGCAAGGAATACGCATCCTGAGATAAATAAGTGTTGTTTCAGATATAAATATCGAAGAGGGGAAATTGAAATAAATGATTAATTTGAGTGGTAATTAGGAAGAGCATCTATTTTCGGCCAATGGACCAGTATTCAATTTTGAAAATTACATTTTTATGTAATATATATGGAATTCATAATTAAAATTCAGTAAAAAATTAAAAACAAGTTGAATATAAATTATAGTTTTGTAAAACAAAGCAAAATATTTTATCTGAAGCAGAAATATTCCCTTCCTTCTATATGTTTTGTTTATGAAATCCAAAACAAGCAATCCAAATTAACCGTATTGAAATTGATTCTTAAATAAGCTGGATTGTACAAATATTGGTATTGCAGTTAAACAGCAAAAGACAAAGGAAATGTTGATTGATCAGCAGTTAAAGTCTAACATTAGTTATTTGTTAAGTAATTATAGTAGAAAAAAGACTGAGTATTGATTTTAGGAAATATCATCTATACTTCAAGAGTCCACCAAAAAACGTTTTCCTCTACTTAAATGCGATCGGCTTTTACTACAATTCCTCCCTATTCGGAAATAAATCGGAAACACCAACCATTTGGCTCCGATTCATAACTATCCTGCTGCGAACAGATGAAAACAGTGCTCATTTGCATCGAATAAGTTATATAGGATTAAAAAAAGATGCCTTTCTCGGGTTTTGGGAATCTCATGTCCAGTAACTCAACAGTTCGAGGACAAAGCGGCTAAGAATTGCAAACAAGAGGCGATTATTAAACGAAATGCCACACTGCATTGATTTCGGAACGCCGAGGAAACGAGGTATTCGGGAGAATTCCCCTTTTCAAATAATTCTCGGTTCCCTAACGAAAACAAAGAACTCGGTTACTAGAAGAAAACAATAGAAGGGAAGATCGTTGCTTATCATCCGAAATACCAATAACCCGGACGTAATTGGGATTAGATGGAATGGGGTTGCCCTCATGACGCAATGGCGAGCGGCAAAAGAATAAAAGAACAGAAGTCTCTTGCTGAATAATTTCACAGTTGCTCGCGAAACGTGTTGGGCACCCACTGAAAGCATCCCAGCGGACACCGTCCACTCCCAAAAATTGCAAAACCCCACCTCGACCGCTTTTATTGGCGTATGGCGGTTATTCGTGCGCGAAAATATTTAAGTGGCAGTGGCAGAGGGCGGAAAACAAAGGAGGAATTCCCGGGGGACGCTAAGGAGACGGCCAAAGTGAGATTTTTTATTTTGGGAAAGGTCCAGAGGTTGACTTGGAAACGGAAAATAACGTGCATTCCATCTGAAAGCGTTCAGACGTTTCGGTCACAATTCATGCCCAATATCCATTCACTACGTTATGTTCCTGTATTGTAAGCTTCCATTCAGCATAACCCGTTGTGTATACCCACTTAAACTTATTGACATGGAGTAGAATAAAAGAAAATTTTTGTGGTGTTAGTTTTCTACGCGAGAAGTAAGAACTTCGGAAATCTGAATTCTCACAATCTATTAAGGTAACTAAAAAGAAATTAGGTGTTAACGTCTGAATCATTTTGCTTTTATCAAACATTGTCAGCGGTATTAGCAGGGGTCGATATTTTCTCACTTAAACGGCATATATGTAGTTTTTTGACCGAGTGAATTCCAATAAACGGTAATATTTGAATATTTTTTCTTTTATTTGCCATCAGAAGGAGAGTACGTTCAACTATCGGGTAGAATAGTGTGTTTGCTGCCAATGCTACGCGCTAGCTAACGATTGCTTGCAACGCAATGTTATTTCGATGAGAAAGTCAAAAGGGAATGCAGCGACTCCGATAGGGTGAAATATGTCATATTAATATTTCAATAACTGAAATGATAAATCAGTACAAATCTATGAATTACTTCAATAGTTTTATAAACAAATTTGTTCGACGAAACATGATATTTGGATATTATAAGGTTCTATTGGAGTTTTGATGTATATGTAGTAGAAGTAAATGCAGGTGGAATAAACTATATGTAATAAAAAAACGAGTATAATTGAAATTTGGTAGCAATAATAATTATTATTTATACTATATAATATAGGAAAATGCTATTGTAATATATAATATATAATAATCCGTTTTATAGTGGGAAAAATTGAGGCCAAAAATCTCTTTTTTCACTTGACCCGTAGGTTTAGAGTTGACATACCTAAAAGAAATACCTAAGTATATTCTGTTAATCTCTGTGAATGTGATAAGTGCATCATAATATGCGGGAGTCTGTAAATGGGCCTAGAAAATTGATACAAAAAAAACCCAACTTGCACTACCCCGACATACGCGAACTCGAAGTGACGCGGTTCTTGATTTTCCTCTCCTTTTGCACAATTGCGAATTTGATAGAAGCTGTCGGCTCGATAAAAGGCTCAAAAATATTCGAAAAGGTGGACTCCAACGAAGAACTCCATATAGCTACAAAGTTTAGAATAAAATAATCATTACCTTATTACAGAGAAATTCTACATGAAAAGAAGACAATTTCTTTTGTAAAACGATTTTCTTTTATATTTTATGAGCTATCGACATCGAAATTGCTTTCTTTCACGTGATTCATTAAAAAAAACATTTTGGATTAATAAACATCTACGTGAATACCCTTCAAGCCTCCTTTCGGCGAGTTGCAGGGGGTTATATATAT
>KZ308220.1:1748211-1785806 GCA_000376725.2 Ladona fulva | reverse complement strand
AAATATTATAAATATTAAATAATGCGGAACAGCATATAACAAATAAAAATAAAATTTACCTCATTAATGTACGGTATTTCTGTAATTGCAATAATGAAAAATATTTTTTAGAAATTATTGAATATTTATAATATTTAGCGTTCATTCATTTCCATTGGTCATAATTTCACTGTTAAGTTTAATTTTCACTCTCTGATTTCTGATAAGATATTTAACCTGAAAGTATGGAAATATCTCGAAACTTACTTCAGTTGGAAGAGATTTTATAAAAAGTTATATCAATCTTATCTAATCAGTGAAGTTGCAACTGATTAATTTTAATTATTGTTGTAGGATATACCGGAGTATCGAGTAGTTGACATTTAGGGTAGTGGTAGTTCTTATGAGTCATCTCGAATTTATTATTAATGAATAAACTAATAGTGTCTTCGTGGCAGTTTCGAATACATTCCTTGTTAATTGCATAGTATTTATGTAAGCAATACAACTTATTTCTTGTAAAAGCGTGGAACTGTAGGCTCTCTAATACGATGATCGAATATCAAAGGAAATGAGGTTTACTGGTATCTCCACATTTCCCCCATATTTCATCATCGACCTTTTTCCCAAGGCTCTTCCCTCACCCCTGTCTTCATCACCGAAGTTTCCACTTACTCTTCATAGCTTCCATTTCCACCATTATCTCCCCCCCCCCTCTCTCTATTACCGATAGTAACTTTCTTTATCCTCGATTTCCTTTATGGTATCGATCTAGCCCGAATTCCGTGCCAGTGCCACATGAATGCTGTTCGACTACTATGAGCTTTAGTAATAATCCCTTTGGAAATATTATATCGAAAGTGGTCACGAATAAAATACAATTACATGAACTGTATTTGGGATAAAGGTAGTGAATTTGACAGCTTTGCCTTTGCGTACGTATATTTGCCGATCCATAAAATGTACCAGGAATGAAGCATACCTCTGTCTTGTAACATTTACTTCAGGTAACATTTTTTTTCATAATGCGTGATATAACGACTCTCTGTCAAACATTCCCATGCAAGATCATGGACATAAACATTACACACGATAACATGATATTTAATTTTATTAGCATTAAGATATGTTTATTAACCTAAAAGGAATTTCAGTGCCGGTAAGTATGAAGGCTTTTTGGCTTTCTTTTTCTCTGAAATGTATGCGTAAAAGTACTACCTTAAATGTAAATGCATGACGTATATTTTTTATAAAAGAAAATTTAGAACTTTTTTGTATCGGTTTTTTTTTGACTTGTATATTTTACTTTTTCTGAGCAGGAATTTATCACTAACCACGTTTCACCAGATCCTGCGACTTATCTTCATCAATGAAATATTTTTCATTTGCCTTTTGACATAATGAAGAGATATATTTGTCTTTCTTAATTCTCTCAGACTTGTTTATGGCTGTGATGATATAAAATCTAATAAGGGGTTAGTGATGCTAAATAATGGCATTCATCAAAGTGTCTCTTTATAAAATGTAACGAAAATGTAACTTATAGAGTAATTGTGCTACACTTACGTGAACTTGCTTTGCTTACAGCAATCTGGCCGAGTGAGAAAGGCAATGGCTCCTCATCTTTCCTATTGAGTCTAATTCCGCTCTTTGTGGGTAATGTTGAGGATGAGATTCCACCCAGCCTTAACGTTAAATACTTTAGAGACACATATTCGAGTTTTCAATCGAGTTTCTATGTAATTTCTTTCAGTATTCTCCTTATGAGATATTGCTTGAGAAAAGTTGAGGTCAACAATTCTGAATAAAGACGAAACTTTTGTTGAAAATTAATCCTAAAGATCGGCTCAAACTGGAGAATAATCAATGTCTATAGAAATTGAACCTATAAATATCAGATTGAAGAGTTGGCTATTTACTCATTTTCATATTCTGGTAGGTTGTTTATTACAAATGTTCACGAATGCTAGTTAGCTCGATCTATGACACAGAGAGGGAACTACTAAAAATAGTCGTAAGACATTGGTTTCATTTAGTCTGAATGAAGAACAATTAGAAACATCGATAGCGAAAACTAGGCCAAATGAAACAGTTTTCTTTTGGAAAAGGCTTCTCATTTTGGATTTCAAGTACAGCGGATGTCTACAGAAGGATAGCGCCAAATGGGATTTTATGAGGAAAATGGATTTGATGACGAAGGGAATTAATGAAGTTACGAGGAAGAGATTGGTATGACCTCGAAGGTTTTAAGTGTCTTTTGTGTCAGAGGACTTTTGGAAGACCTTTTGAGGAGCGGATGTGGTTTTCTTTAAAAAATCAATCAAACTGATAGGAAAACAAGTGTGAACGAGAAAGAATGAGGGCAGAGGTAATTCCACCTTTTGAAGTCACATAGAAAAAAGAGAGTAGGAGAGATTGAATTTTGATAGAAGAAATTTATCGATTGATGGAAATGAGGGAAGAAATGGCAGACTTTACAGCTCCCCAACGACGGTTATACAGCTACTAGAGATGGTAATTTTCTAGATTGATGAAACTTCTTCGGAGTTTGACTTATTCGGAGGATCTTCGTTAATGAGTTACAATATTAAATTTTAATTAATGAAATTGTTTTGAGAGAAGGTAAATTATGGGAAGTGTTTCTTTAAATATTTTAGCGAAAATCTGAATTTATTATTGTCGATATTTGATATTTAAAACAGAAATGTATATCTTTCGGCTAAATTTGAAAGAGTGATCATATCCCATACACGTTGAACGATATATATACAAAAGGAATGGGCTTATGTTTTGAATTTAAAATCGTACAATATCTTAACATTAGCTAATAACTATACAGTACACATTCAAATAGTTGATTAAAATCACTGAGTAAATATTTAAACATATCTTAGTGGATCATTTTTAAAGCAGGATTGATGTTGGATGTCATTAGGTTCGAGATAATAGTTCAGACACGTTTCTTCTTTTGGAACTAGACATTTTATGGATTGAGGGATGGAGTGGCTTATTTTTATCAATGCTTGGAATTTCAAGTCATATAACACTAGCTTTTGAAATACTGGAAATAGATGGGTGTTTCTCAGTTGCTCGTTTTGCAGCAGTCCCGATTATGTCAAAATGTTTCCAATATTCCTTACCGTAGATTATCAACCAAAGTTGAAAAATTATATAAGTCGTTAGAAATATGACTAGTACCTTTTTTTCAAGGAATCGACCTTCCCTTGCTATGTATTCCCTCTTCTAAAAATTCAGGAAAATAATGTTCAAACGACACTCAAAATTGAAATTAATTCCATCTTCACGCTGCAAAAAAGTAAAGTTTTCTTTGACATTTCTTTCCTGTAGTTTCCTTCTCTTATGTGAATTCGATGACGCATGTTACCCTCGACGCGCACATTACTTCGTTAAAAAGACTTTCTCGATTATAATAATTACGAGGGAAGGAACGGAAAGTAAACTTTTAAATATATCTGGAGAATTCCAGCACGGCAGACTTTCTGGGAAACATCAACATACTTCCCATGCGTCCTCCCCTTCTCCTCAACATCCCACACCCTCGTTTCCGCTTACACCTTTTTTTGGCCTTCAACTTTCCCTACTGCGCCTCCTCTTCTGTCTCTCACATCTTTCTCCCTTTCCTTTCTCTTCCCTTTCCCCTTTTGTCATCCCTACGGAGAAGGTCATCTTGAAAATTCTCAAGAAATTTCTATTTCTCGAAATCACTGCTTTCAAAAAAGCCACGACTTTCTAACTCTATTCTCCAAGATATGCATTTTACTATGAGTGGTGAGAGTAAAAGGCATACTCTTTTGGTTCGTATGGTAAATATCATAAGTACTTCTGAAGAAAAATAATTTCTGCTGTTAATGTATTATTGGAAATCTTCAAAAAGCAACAGTTATTTTAATTTTAGTTTAGTTTTGAAACTAGAGAAAACATATTCGAATGCTTTATTGATTTATTTGCGATAAATGCATTCATATTTTTATGATATGATTTATGGATGCACCGGGATAACTATCACCTTTCCTAGTGTGTCCGAATAATTTGTAACCACAATAAGCTCAAATTTTTATTTTAAAATGGATAACCCTACAAAGCAGTTGTTTGATCCTGGATTCTACAACCTAAAGACTGACAGTGGTTTGATTTATTTCATGTCCAAAGGAGAACTCTTAACCCAAACGTTGTTTCCGTAGGCGTGTTAAAAGATTGATTTACTGACGTTCTTTAAGTTGATTTTAAATGCATACACTGTTTGTAGTGGTTGTAAATTGTATCACTTTAAATTATAAATTAGTATAGTACGAAATATATTGAAGTTAGTGGGCTGGGTTGTTTATGTATGTACGATAGTTTTGTGTTTTTAAAGTAGAGCTTAATTGTTGAATTAGTTGTTGTTTGTAGCGTAAGTAAGCGTTTCCACCTGACGACATCTTAATGCGACAGCATTGTATAAATGAATAAATAGAGTGGCAATTAAAGAAAAGGAAACTAAAATGGTGTAAATGAACTAGTGGTATAATTAATTCCATAAGCCGTATGTCAGCAGATAGAACTCGCCTTTAGAGACAAATGGGAAATACTGGATTATACATTTCTAGGAATTACCCTGTGCTCATTTTAGAAGCAAAGTTTACTTTTGAAGGATTTCCATCATGGAAAGCGAATTCCATCTGCTGCCATACGGTTGTATGTGTTCTTAAACCTCTTAGATAGTGGTAACAATGCTACGTTTTCAATATGTGAGTAGGGTTTTGCTTAACGTTTCCTAATATCTTTTATCTTTTTGACGATTTCTCATAAACATTTATAGAAGAATAACGGAAAAAAATATCTAAGAAGTATGCATTCTTAATATATTACCTTGAAAAACAACAGTTCGTATTACAACGAGAATACAAGAGAACCGGAATAATCAAAAAAAGGAGGGCCGACTGAGAATTATCTCTTAAAATAAGATATCTTCTTCTTCATTGCCGCCATTCATAAGTTAAATTAAAAGTAACACCTTCACTTACATCTGTGACCTCTCGAAATTGAAAGTTTAATTCTCAAATACATGCGAAAGAGAGTTCAGAAAGTCGGCAATTTCAGAATCTCGAGATAGAGAAGATCATCAAAAACGTCCGTCACCTTTTCTCTCATTTCTCCTCACTTACCCCATTCTCTTCTTCCTCCCCTTTCCCCTTCTTTCCCTTCCCATTCCACTTTTCCTACTATTATCCCTTGTCTTCATTTCCCCTCTTCTGACCCTTGCATTCTCCGCGGACCACTGACTCGAGAACTCCGGACTCGGAAATCTGGAAATCCTTACTGCCGGCGTGCCTGTCTCTCGGGATTCATTTCGCAAGAGGTCTTGGAGCATTATTCTCGTCCCCACCCACAATCCCTCACAACTGCCGCACCATCCCTCCGCGTCGACGCTCGCCACCTCACAGACGCTAAGCATCTCTCTGCAGCTTTTTCGCTGCCTTCTTTGCCATCGAAAAATCATCATTGAGAGATCGCTTTGGGGTTAAAAGCTAATTTGATCGCTAAAATAAAGGCGGTGATTTGAGAGGATAAACTTTGGAGTTATTTTAAAAGCATTTGCTGATATTTTACGAAGAGCGTCTTAACTCCCATCAGCATTTCGAGTTTTCTCTTTAATCTGTATTATACTGTGAAAATTATGAATTGTAATCAATCCACCGGTGTCCTCTTTTAACCAATGGAGTGAAACAGGATGAGTTAATGTATATCTTGGATATATAAAATTATAGGTAATCACATATTTATGTGGTAATATAGAATGGTTTTTCGTGATAAAATTTTCTTGAGAATAACAAGACGAATAATGGTAAAGATGAATGGCCATAAAGAATTGTGAAATTTGATCGCTTTAAAATACCACAAAAGAGGCATTATTAATTCCATTGAAGCAAATCATATTTATTTTAATCTTGCAGTATAGCTAACGTCGGGGGACTGCTTCAATCGTTTCCATGTCTAAGATCATTGGAAAATATTAACATATACCTTTTAAATTAGATCTAGTGAACTTATTTACATTATACACCAATAGCTAATCGAGGGTATCTATCCATCAAGACTAACTATTTGCAATGTTACAGAAATATTACAGATACCTCCACTGGCAGTAGTTTACATTAGTCCTTATTACTAAACATTGTTCATATTCTTTCACATTACAACAATAACTTCTTAAATCTCTCTCTAAACTCCTTACTTGTTTTCTGTAAGGTCTTTAGGTCCTCCTTAGGCGATATTCCATTACTTTAGCCATCTGCTAAGAAATGATTATTTGACTACACCAGTCCCTTTTTTCTTTACCATAATGTTTGAGCATTAATCGAATATGAACCTATTTAGTGATAGTTCTTTATTCCGAATAATGTGAAAAGAAGGAAAATCACAACAGGAGTTTCTTCTAATTCCGTCAGAATTTTATATCTGATAGGGTAGATTATACTTGGCATATGTTTTGAATATATAGCGGATGATGCTGGGTTCTTTTAGGTCGAAATCGCTTCAGCGTTGTGCAGTGCATGCCAAAGTTTGACGAGAGATAACTCAGCAACGATGAAAAATTTCCTAGAGAATAAAAATACGTAGCTTTTTATTTTTATAGATCCGGCAGCAATCACAATACCCAGCGTTTATCAGTAGGTAGGTGCATAAATTAAGAAAAGTTCATCTTATATACCTTTATCTTGTTTCTAAGTATATTAAGCATACGGTTGTTGTACGATGCTTGTACGCAATTATAGCAAATTAAGAATAGAGATAGAAAAATATTAGGTGAAAATTGAAAAAAAAATATATCGGAGAAAAAGCTTTCCTTCTCTGTTTCTCGCAGGAACTACTTTTTTCCTTGGTATAGTATGAGTTCTCTCAACGCGTTTTCATTATAGGTTAGCATTGACATGAGCTAGAGTTAATAAATGATATTGCTGGAAGTCGTTTGGATCTGAATTGAATGGATTTTTGTGAATTTACGCGTCATCACCGGCGAATGAAAAACTAAAGAATAAATAACAAATTAACAATGCGATCTAAATTCATCTGAAATTTGATTGGTAGTCCGATTCATGAAAGTAGAATAATCATCTCATCTTCTGTGTAACTGAATATAGATTCCATATCACCTTTGTTTATTTATGATTAACCTACCACTTGTATATTGGATGAATCCATCTTTTACGCTATTTGCCTTGATTACTTTATCGATCTTGCTGTCACCGATAACTGGCGACAATTAACAAAGTAATGGTACTGTAAAATATTAATTTTGGCAATTAACCCATTAACCTAATAATTAAAACTGTTTGACCTTTAAAAGGCTGTCCTATCTACTTCCAGCTGATGGAATGCAGCTTTTAACTTAATAAAAAATTAACGTGTACCCAAATTATTTAAATTCGATGAAAATAAAGACAAAGTATTTTACATCTCTTCTCCTTCTTTATATCTTTTACTACGCTTTTATCTTTATATGAGTTTCATCACATTTTTCTGTAGGAATAAGATTTGACTTACTAGGTTTGACATGTCATATATTTGAACGTAAAATGTACAGGTATAAGAATAATACAATTATTTTATTTTCAGACGACAGACTTACTCGTATATTGACTCTTATACGAGTATATTAGGTAGATAGTAGGCATTAGATACAGCTGAATTTTTATAAAATCACATTCAGTCACAATAGTTATCTTAATATCTACAATGCGACTCAAAAACTCATCAAAACACGTTTTTGAAAAGCGGAGGATGTTCATATATAATATTCTCCTTCATCTTTGTAAGACCGGGAAAACTTAGGATCAAGGAAAGCTATCGTATTCAAACTTAAGTACTCTCATCTCCATAATTTAACTTCCTTCCAAATATTGAAGCGAAGTCTACCTTTTGTTCAACTAAAATAAATATTCATATTAAGATTGAAATTAATGAAAACTAAATACCACAGACTATTTATTGAGTAATATTTGGTGGTATATTTTAAGTGTTCTTATTGCCTCTAAGATTTTTATATATGCTACTTCGTAAAATTGCAGAACAGATATTTCATAGTTGATTAGAAGCATGTAAAATCGCATTGAGTTCAACTTAATACAGGAATGCCTTTCATCTTATTCAATCTACCTTGATTCAATCTTAACAAAACCCATATATTATTTTCGATTTAAATTAACATTTATGTATCATTCATTGTAAACATCGAACTACTACGGAAATATTACAAGGTAAGTTTATTTTATATATGTATTGGTATAAAGGCACATCCTTAATGTGAGCAGAAAAATGGAAACCAGTCACGAAAATATCAACGTTATATACGTATGAAAGCTATCTGGATTAATGACAGATACACCTAAAGCACGAAAGTTATTGAAGTCTCTGCAATACAGAAATTTGAGATACGATAGAATTTAGTAGCCGTGTTACAAATTTAATGAAATTATAACTTTTCATGTTCTTTTTAATACCGTTTTCAACGATTTAAAGTTGATTTTTTTCGAAATGTATTGAATTTTAGCAGCCGCATAGAGGTCTAAAGGGAAGACCTATTTTTTCCAGTATTTGTTTATCCTCCGTTACAGAAGCGTCTGCGCCTAACCAACATTATCTATCAGCTTCCACTGCTGGAACTACCCTTATCTACGGTCGAGTATGGAAAGAGTTTTTTCCTCTTTTTTTCTCTCCCTTTTGCTCCCGAGGGATGCAAAACCCTCACCTGGGCCACTTTTGCGACCCGAAACTGGTAACTGTCGGCACCGAAAATTCTCCCGGGCTGCAAACTCCCTTCACCTGCACTCCATTCGGGACATATCTTGCGTAATATCTATCATTTGCCGCTCGAGCGACTCACTTTGAGGGCTCCGCCGGATTTCGCCCACCTCGCATACACTTGCAATTGAATTACTGTAATCGAAGGTTTATGTATCCTATGTGTGCACGCTGCAATGCCACGGGGAAAGGAACGCCCTTAGATTGTTCTGCCATTGACACATGGGACTGTTATTATGGAAAATGTCTATTTTCCCCTATTGAAACTCGAATTCACTATTGAACCCCGATTTAGTGTCTCTGAACGTGCACCTCTAAAACTGGTATAATGCAAGTCACGGCTACAGTGGAAATTCAGTGCAAGAGCTACACGTAGTAATTTTTGCGGTAAAATATTTAGACGGTACCGCTTTTACTATAGTACAGTTTAACATTTTACACGGCAATTTTTAGTAACGAAGCTGCAACAACAGATGAAGATAAAGTATTTAAGTTTTCCCGTTCTTCTTTTTCCATCACTTACTGCTTCAGTGCCCATAAATTAATTTGTATGGAAAGAGGAAATATCAGTATGTTTCTCTGAAACCTATGAAACAAGTCCTCTACTAAACAGTATTGCAACCCATCCGAATTCAAACAAATAAGTAGGAAAAATCCGAGACTCGATCACGTTCTTTCCATATCGGAAACGGTTTCATATGTTCATGGTCTCTAGGTAGCCGAATCAAAAACTTCAAAATTACAATTTCCAAATAACTGATTATCATAACTTAAAGATAAAAGTATTTACCATAGCATTTTCTTACATAGCATCCGTAGCCATCAATCAATCATTAAGTTTCAGCTATAGAAATTGTTTATACAGTGTATGAAATCCTCTTACTTTTAAACTTCTTACTGATCAAGTACCTTTTAACTGCTCACAATTAGATTATTTAGTACAAATAAATATTTCGCTGATCAATTGTTTTTCTGCTTTATCGGCGAGTTTTCTTTATCGGATTTTCTCAGTATATCTTTTATTTCCGCAATTTTTTCATTGTCATATATTTCATCTTTACTTTAATTTTGTCTAACTATCCCTTTTTTCTCCTCCCTCTTCCTCGCTTTTCCTCCACCGTTCCCTCTTTTCCAGTTGCAAACGAGGAATCTCTTCTCAGGTGGGGCCAATCAAAACCCTATCCTCCTCTTTTTTCTTTTGCCTGTTTATCTCTCCTTAATCTCTCTCATTTGAATCGAACTATTAAGAATTTTATTTCAAACAGACAGCAGTTTCAGTTTATTCAATATAATTATGATTTCTATTATTTATAATTCAGAAGAACATAAATGTCTTTTTAAAATAAGCTGCCAATACTGATTCAATTACGATGTTTAAAAAATTGTTATTGACAAATAAAAACTGTGACACCAAGTAGTTCTGTGGAGATGTATAAGTGATAACTGTATCCTGATGTACATGCAATCAACAATCCTTTCAAGAATTGTTTTTGCCTTTTCAACGGGCGCGCGTTGCCGATACATTTTTAATTAGTCGGTTGTTACATTTCGGTTAAAGTTGGGTTATAAGGAGTAATTAATGGATTCTATGGCTTTGATTTCATGAAAAAATTAGGAAATTTTTTTCTCTGATAGATTTTAGCTCAATAAATGCCAAGAAAAATCTCGGTTCAGGGATTATGAAATATCAAGGGAACTTTGCATCGTGAAAAAATAATTTTATTTTGCAAATGAAAAATAGCGTTGTAATTAAAGCACGGCTGATTAAATGAGTTGAAAATTTTACATTTATTTAGAAGACAGTTGTGTTACATTTCTGCTATGCTTCGCTGGTTGAAAATATAAATTTGATATTTTAATTTTCCCTTAGTCAATCCTGTATTTTAGTATTTCCATCTGACAAATGGAGGAAATTATTTTTAATGGGAATTGGATTCCATAATGGTATCTAATAAAGGATAACCGTTTACAAACGTGGAAATTTGGTAATTCTGTCCGTACCCGGAAATTGGCGTTATTATCATTATATTTTTTATAATAAATCTTACAGCTACAAAGATTTGGTATTTGACTATTTTATTATGAAAGTATTTTCTTAGATCTATCTGAAGAAATATATGCCATGACTGTGAAAAGTCTTAATAGACCCCGAAATTTCAATTAATTCTTATCACTAATACACAATACCACTCTTTTACATTCTTTGTTTGAATTGTTGGGGATGTTATAACTCTGGTATAAATTAATAACGAGTTTCGGGCGTTACCGACTATTGACTCCAGTTTTTGTAATTATAAACGTTCATTCTCTTATTAAAATTGGATTTTGGAGATGTACACAAAAGTAAGAGTAACCGATTCAAGGGAGAAAGAAATTTGTTGCAAGATGGTGGAATGAAATAATTGAGATCAAGTGAGTAGAAAGCCGACAGCGTGACAAGTTGCTGTTGGCGTTTTATTTTGGAAAACGTTTTATCAAAATGTCTCCCTTTCTCTCATTCTCTCTCTTTGTCTCGCGTTTCTTTTGTTTCCCAGTAGTCGACTCTCATTTTCCAAAAGCGATTTTTCTTGCAAAGATCGCGCTAATTCTTGAAACGATTTTATTCGATGTTCTTTAGACGAAATATATTCAGTAGATCAGCTGCCTTCACCGGAGAGGTCAAATGAAGAAGATACTCTCGTAGAAATGTTATTACATTTCATATAAATTACAGTAAAATCCGGTTAGGACACTTTTCGTGGAGCCAAGTGAAAATCCCTGAGTATAACAAGCTTTTCGTTTACATTGGAAAAGAAAAGGAAGGACTTTTTGGCTCTTAATGTTTTAAAGAGGTACTTTGCACCTTAAAACGAAAAAAGAATCTTATGTTTTCTTGATGTGCAATACTTGCGATTTTGATAGATAGAGAGTCAGCGAGCTATTAATGTACAATACTGGATGGCTTATCTCTTTAACAATTATCGAATTTTCAAACTAGGAGAGCGCTTTTTTGTTGATTCATTTTGGATATTTTTCTATTTGGAATGAAATTTTTTTCCAGTGTACATTTGAAAAGGAATGATGATTTCTTTAATAGCAGAAGGCCACTATAGAGCATTACCAATAGCCAAGACAATACTCAGCAGTCCACCAAACACTGCTCTGTCAATGGTTAATTTGATTTGGTTACGAGATGAGATTATAACAAAAGAAGAAAAAAAAACAAGCAACGTTTTAATCTAACGTTCTGCTTTCAGACAGATTGATAGTAAGGCGCTTCCTCTGTCTCTAAGCGATTAATATCTTCGATTGTAGTATTGATATTGTTCTGTTTTGCGATATCTTTAGTTTATCAACGCGAAATCAGTAATCGCATACAAGAGGGTGAAAAAACCCTCTTAGAGGAAACTTTAAAAAAAATCTGCAGCAATCTAAATAAAAAACTCGGTGTACTAAAGCGCATTGTAGGTAGATACGATGAAAAGGTTATGAAACGATGGTATTTCATCTTATTCAGGTCGCATCTGGTATATGCGGCGAGTACCTGCGATCAAGAAGATGAAATGAGTGCCCACGAACTCGGAAAAGTGAAATCGAAGGCGATACGTTTTGTTAAAAATGCTTCGGTAAAAAAAGCAAGTGCTACGCAAAAGCTCTCAGACGCAGATTCGGAACCCTTCAAAGAAAGGAGATTAGAAGCAAGGCTGCAATTGCTTAATTAACTCAGAGAAAACACATTTGCAGAAGACGTAACCTGCAGCTTTGGCCTATCCGACGATGAGCGTAAAATAATAGAAATAGATGTTAGGACCAGTCTTTTTAGGGATTCATTCTTTGAAAATATGCGCAAGATCAATAAGCTAAAGAGATAACTCGAACGCTTGGTATTTACACCCTCATGCCACAACTTCGTATTTAGTAGGATTCGGTCTTTACGGGGAAAGTTTTATCGTGTTTACATATATGTTAACTTTAGCATCAAGGAAAAGCAACAAACAGTCTCCTAATGCAGTACGGAACAAAATCAACCCGTTTCTCCGAAGGGCCTTCTTAAATAGTAACACCACAGGACGTTTTTTATAGAATTGGCAGTTTTATAGGAACTCCGACCTCTTTCGACATATATTTCACATGTATCGGCCCCCACGGGGAATCAAACCCGGAATTCACTTCACAAGTGGTGAACGAGCTACCCACTCAGCCATTCGGGAACTCGGAGATGTTTAGTTCTTATATTTAAATTTACTATTTTGGTGTCTACCTACCTTTGCCCTGCGGTTGTTACTTTTATGAGAATAGTGGTTCCCGGATAGCCAAGTGTGCAACGCGGTCGAATTCGGTGAAAGCGGTCCCGGGTTTGATTCCCGGTGCGTAATGACCCGTTCCCCGTGCGTAATGACCTGATCTGTGGAAGCACTTTTAACAATACTACTACTTCTAATAAACAAATAGTCTTATTCATAATTATGTATTCTTACTGTTCGCTTATACTTACTATATATACTTACTTATTTTTTCAATCTTATAAATGGCAAATTTGCTTGAAATATCATATTTTGGGGTAAGACGTTAGATAATTATCGTTTGGATTTTAACTTTCTTTCTATCTTACCACATATACCTCTTTTGCAAATTAACAAACTTCTCTTTATATTTTTCGTAATCATGAATTTCAAAACTTAGCGGAAGTATGTAATGAGAAGATATATAGATCCATTACTGGTGAGAGGAAGTCCCTTGGGCCTCTCTTCCACCTAAACTCCAATTTCGTTATTATATTTACAGATATTAATGATAAAATAAAGAGTCGAGTAGAGAAGAGAAAATTCCTGAGAACTTAAAGTTGACAAAGAAAAACACACGGTCCGAAAAAACACCAGGATAGGGAGGTAAAAAAAGAGAAAAGAAATTAAAATAATTTACAATGAAAATGTTTGCGCTTCAAAAGACATAGAACAATTTTTTTAAATAAAAACAAGGGAAAACTCAAAATAAATCGTAAAGAAACACTAAAAATTACTAAATAATACACGCATATTCAAAATATAAAATTTTCACTACACCATTAAATTTCAATTACACCTCAGAATAAAAATTGTATGTCTATATTAACTAATAACTACAGATCGTAATTCCAGCCAGAGGCCCTCACTGAATAATCAGTGTTGTGAATAGTAATTTTATAATCCTTATTGTAAGAGTTTCCTTTAAAGAGACTATAAAAAAAAAGAAAAAGGTAAAGTTTTATGTTACGACATTATGATATATAGATACTCAACAAGTATGGCAATGATAGTCACTCTCAATGATCGAAAAAGTTTTATATGTAATTTTGATCGTTTTGGAGAAATATATATTTTATTAATCATAATTACAGCATGGAATTCCACAAAAATCATTTGCCTCAAACATTAAATTTTTTAATCCACAAATGTTTAAACCATTATACTCTGGAAACCCCGTGAAAAGTGAATCTCACAACAACACAGCCTTGCGTGTTATGTTTTTCGATATCGAATTCAGTATTTTTGACTTTCATGACATCCCACTGCGCGATCGCGTCTTAAGGAGATGTCGAAGGAAACAATCACAGGCTCGGTACCTTCAGAGAGCGGAACGTGACTCGAAGCACATTTCACGAAAGTTGTACAGCGGATTCGCTCCTCAAAAACAAGTTCCCTCCAAGCACACCATACAAGTCTTCATCCTTGTATAACATCTCACCGCGAGATAGAAACATGGAAGTTAAATTTGGGCGCTCCACCAAAACTGCGCCTCCAGAACACGATGTGAACAATAGAGGAGAGATTGCTGTGCGTTTGCTAGGAAAGCGGCGCTAAGAGATTCCGTTGTTTTCGACGGAAAGGAAGGGGAGGGTTCGATCGTCTGGAAGCGATTCCGTACGATGGGAAGGGGCAGACTACGGAAACGACGTACAATTATTCCGAGACTTACAACTTAAAAAAAGAGGGGTTTGGCGATTGGGAGGACGCAGCCAGAGAGGGGAAAAAGTCTTTCGGAAGGAAAATGGGGAGGAAAAAGAAGTCGCAGGAAACGGCTTATGGGCGGTGGCATTATGTGCGCGTATTTGTGTAGGGCGCGGTGCGGATTAGGAGAGAGAAAAACGGCATCGACAGAGGGCATTAGTGCAGGGTGAAGTCGAAGTGGCGGACCAATGGGCGGATTAATTTATCGTCGCGGCATTAGAATGTCTCGGTGCGAAAGAAGAGGGTCGCGTGGGCGGAGAAGAATAGGTGGAAATGGGGTTGTGTAAGAGGATTGGGGGACTGCACACATACACTCTCCTTTATTTCCAAGGAGGAGATTACTGGTCTAGTAGCTGTGGAAGAAATGGACTGAAATTACGGAGTGATATTCTGCTGGGCCTGTGGTTGAGATACGAATGGGGAGGGAAACGGAAAAGAAGATAGAACTGCGTCTCGGTAAAGATTAACTGGTGTGGGATCTGTTTTTTTGATTATTCACCTGTAGCGTGTTAAAGTATGCGTTATATTAAAAATCTATACCATTTATTAACATGTTATTCAATCTTATTGTTCATAGTGATTATCTGGCAGCAGATTAACCGCCGTTGTTAACGTTGTTAAATATCGTTGAGGAAAGAATTATGATTGAACTTATGTAACTGACAAGCTATTAATGTGTAGAGATGTATGAATATTATTATCTATCATTCACACACACAAACGCAAACATATACATTAGTATGTCTTGAAGTTCTAAACTATCATTCATTCTTTTCTTGAGGTAATTTCACCTAATTTTAACTCCTTTCTTAATTAGGATGCTTTATGTAAACCCAGTCAATCGAGAAGGCATACTTTTGAAATTTCTTTGCATGGTTAACATTATTTCCAATTAAAATATATCATATGTGTTTAATTATTTAATTTAATTATAATTTCGGATTCATCTTTTACATGGTTCATTACTCTAGGAAGGCGATTAACAAGAGATTTTAAATTCCCAAACTGCGGATAAGGTCGAGTGTCTACTATATATTTGTTATCATAATTAATTCTCGTCAATGGAAAATATATGCTTTACTGAAGATGGAATTGCAAAACTCTTACGTAATATTAAGCCAAACAAATCGCCGGGTCCAGAGGGTATTCCGGCTAGATTATTGAAAGAAATGGCAGAAAGCGTCGCCCCTTATCTCAAAATTATATTTACCAAGTCCATGCGCGAAGGTAGAGTCCCAGTAGATTGGAAGTCAGCGAATGTTACGCCCGTTTATAAAAGTGGATTGAGGGAGAACCCAGGAAATTATAGGCCTATCTCATTAACTTCACTCTCCGGAAAAGTAATGGAGCACGTCGTTGTTAGCTCACTTATGAAGTTCTTAGATAGCAATCGTTTCCTCAGTAAGAACCAACACGGATTTAGAAAGAACCGATCATGCGAAACCCAACTAGCTCTATTCGTCCACGATATCTTAAAGTCTGCCGAAAGTAAAAAACAAGTGGACGCTATTTTCCTTGACTTCAAGAAAGCTTTCGACAGGGTCCCCCACTACAAATTAATTTACAAACTAAAATTAGCAGGTATCAACAAGGAAATAATTGAATGGATAAAGAATTTTCTACACGAGAGAGAACAGCAAGTGGTACTTGATGGCGTTAGTTCGAATAAAGTCAGAGTCACTTCAGGCGTACCCCAAGGCAGCGTAATCGGACCTTTACTCTTCCTCATTTATATCAATGACCTAAGCGACAAGATCGATAGCAATGTGAGGATATTTGCGGATGATTCGGTAATATATAGAGAAATATCAAGTGACGAAGATAGTGCTTCACTCTCAAACGACTTAGCTCATATACAAATGTGGTGCGAAAAATGGCAGCTAGATCTTAATGTAGATAAATGCTCTGTAGTAAATTTCTTCGAAAGGAAACAATTGAGTCAGAACCGCCCGTACAAAATTAGTGGAACGAATTTAAATGTAGTCGACTCAGTAGAATATCTTGGAATCACCCTAACAAATAACTTAAACTGGAGCACACACATTCGGAAAATATGCGGTAAAGCAACTAAAAAGATCGGTTTTATAAAGCGTATTGTAGGTAGATTCGATGAAAAAGTTAGAGAGCGATGCTATTTCACGTTTGTTAGGCCCCATATAGAATATGCGGCGAGTATATTGGACCCAGCGGATGAAACGAACTCTCGCAAACTCGAGAAAGTGCAGCATAAGGCGATACGTTTTGTTAAAAAGTGCTACGATAGAGAAGCAAGTGTAACGCAAATGCTCACAGACGCAGGTTGGGAATCCTTGAAAGAAAGGAGATTAGAAGCTAGGCTGCGATTGTTAGATAAATTCAGAGGAAATACATTTTCGGATGACGTAATTGATATTATGCGACCCCCCTGCTACTTTGCCAGATCCGACAGTGAGCGTAAAATAAGAGAAATAGACGCGAGGACAAGTCGTTTTAGAGACTTTTTTTCCGCGAACGATACGCGATAGTAATAAATTAAAGAAGTAATTCTACTCTTGGTGTTTACACCCCCTGCCACACGCCGGAAGGTGGCTTGCAGGGTACTTATGTAGATGTAGATTCCTTGGAAATTATATCGTATACGTCTGGGGCGAGAAAAAATAAACTTTTACCCTTACTTCATAGTTTGTTTAATACCTCTTAGTATTGTACTATATGTAATATTTTTATTAATAAATTGTTCTGTTATTTTAATTCCTAGGTGAAGTATAATATAATGAAAAATATTTAACAAAGCTTTATATCAAGAAAGAAGGATGCAATTCACATGTATTAAATAATTGTTTTCATGAAACATTTTGATAAATGTAGTAATTCTGTCGTTGCTTGTCAAAAACTTCAACGCTAATACGCTCCAGCGTTTATATTTGCCTCTGAGTGAGCAACTAATTTCATCCAGGAGAGTCAAAAAAATAGGTTCCGAAAAGATCTTGCGTACCTACAAAGTGTCAGCAAATGCATTACGAGGAGAAGTAATCAATTTGAGCGCGACACCCGGTGAGCATAGGACGTGGAAGTTTGGGAAACTTTTTGTGAATTCCTCATGAGATACTTTTGACATAAAATTGAATCAAAAATTAATTTAGGCGCGATGAAATTATAATGAGAATTAACGTGAGAGTGGGATCAATCCTACTGCTGCGACGGCGCTGAGCTGCCGTCAGAACGTCTGCTTTGTCACGGCGCCGCTCCGAACCTGTCTCGTCAGCAATGCACAAAGTCTCTTTGAATCGTAAATCATCGGGTGGCTTGCGCAGACAGATTGGCACGCCCAATCCAACATTCTCTTCTTCCGCCCAAAGACCGATCGTGAACCCGCTCAATCCTCCTCTTCTTAGATTCGAGACTTACTGCTGGGTCGCCATTTCAATTCAACCGTGACTCTACTGCCGTCTACTATTTCGACTCACTTGGAATGTTCGACTCAAATGCCGCTTCCCAAACATTGTTATTCTTTCTATTATTTTACTATTACTCCTATTCTATTATTATCATTTGATGAAAAATATTCGAGAAAAGAACATACATTTATCGTGCTTGAAATATATATTTGCTTTAACTGACGAATATTATTTTAAAATTCTTAACTATTAATTTCAGAATTGCATGTTCTCTGCTCTGATTGTTCTTTCCGCAGAGACAAAGAGTAGATTGGGTAGGGTGTAGGCACCCCTTCTGTCGTACACCACTGGCAGCTCGCAGGATATAAGTCTAAATGTAAATAAAAATGTACTATGATTCTATTTTATAGTAGAAGTATTATTAAAAACATTTTTACAGCTTAGGTAATTTCTCACGTATAGTCTCCACCGGGATTCGAGCCCGGGACCGCTTTCAACAAAGCAGAAGGCCCCCCCGACTCGGTTGCCTGGGAGCCCAGATTCTTTATTTTATACTCGTGATGTTCCATAAGCTGAGAAACTGCAATCTGAAAGTGAACTTATTTATTACTTTTCCATTACATTATAAGATTATTGCCCATCTCCTTTGTAAACACTATATAACTGTGAGTGTGGAAGGTAAATTGAAATGGTAGGTACTCAAACTCTATCAATGTGGTATTCATAAGTTGTAGGAGTATCTTGAAATGAGTTTTAATTAATCGTTTTTAAGTTTTTAAATTTTCCTTTCAATAGATTCAGATTAAGTAAAACACTCATGATTAAATTAAACGTAGCATATATATGTGTTACGAATTTTTTCCCTAAAAAATACTGTTTATTATATTTAAATAATAACTCCCGGAATGACGTTTTAGTAATCGATTGCCACTGTAAATATATTTGCGAGGAGAATTAATAAAAAAAGGTTTCTCAAATTGCTAATTGCAATATGATTTAATCATGTTTCCTTGCTTGCGATTACCTCGATTTATCCTAAAGAATTCACGTGAAAATTAAGACATTATGCGATTTGTAGGTTATCTATACAGTTGATATTATGCAAAATCTGAAAAATGGACGTAACTATAATTTTTCAAAAAAATATCTAATATTATGTTTGCGAGAAAACAACATGTGATGTGTGCTCAGATTCGAAACGCATATGCTTATCTTTAAAATGAAAAACTTTCTCTTTAAGTTTATCTATATGCATATGGTATGAGTGGATGAGAATTTCAGAATTTCTCTTTATAAAATTGATTAAAACAATAATATTCCTATTGAGCAATGCTAACATTTTTCTCGTCTTATCCGAAGATGAAGAAGAAAGGTCGGAGTAGTGAAAGAGAGAATATTTAGTAATTTCGGGTCAAGCCAACCTAAAGATGTCAACTTGTTGAAAAAACTAGTCGAATAAAAACCTAAAAAGTATTCATTCTTTCGAATGTGTGTGTTGAGTTCCATATATTCAATGTTGGACATATTAATTTTAATAAAGATCGGAATATTTCAAATACGAGTGTTTTTTACAAAAAGTATATTCTGTCTTTTATGAAATCATTTTTATGCCCATTTGATACAATAAATGAATTAAAAGTTTGAAATACTCCGAATTAATTTTTTCCAGGCAGAATCTGCTACTCAGAACACTTAGCATTTATGTATAAATTTCTGCAGTGCAGTTTAAAAAATCGCATTTTGTCCACCTTGAATATTTTGTAATGATTATTGGTTCATTCAGATTTCAAACCGATTGCTACAAAGAGTACGACGCCAAACAATGATTTTTTTACGTCTTTGATTCAAGGGCCACGCCGACATTTCCATTTCCCTCAAGAAAAAAGTCACGAGCAATTCCTGGAGGAAATAATTCCCTTTTCCAGGGTCACACACGTGCTACGTGCTCCTATTGCGGATTTCAAGAGCCTTCGCTTTCCCAACTTTATTAAAAGCGCAAGGCTAGAGCCCATAAAAAAATTAATTAAACAATAAACTGTAGGCCGTATCTCAAAAGCCCAGACATAGGAAAATGATGTTTGCACACATATTTTAGAGCCGTAAAAAAAAGAAGAGTAGTAGCTACGCGAGTCGCCATTCCAGACCACTTCTGGAGGGAAAACCGAGGGAAATATTAATAATACACCTGTGTGTCGTGCGGGTAGCTCGACTGCGAAGCGCGGGACGAATCCCAGGAGCGACTTAGGCAAAAGGGAAGCACGCCAGGTTGAGGAAAGGACCGACACTATAAAACAAACGGAATGACAGCATTGCTGACCGTCTTAGGCGATGCCGTGGAATACGAAATGCCTCGACCCTTCGGAAGGATGCGGAATATGAAACGGGTCGCTATGGTACCCATGGGAAGCCCCGGAAGGAAAAAGAAGGGCAATCCGCCGCCGCTTCGATCAGTATATGGACGCCTGGTGACATATTGAGAAGGGCCTAAGGAAAGGGCGATGGGAGGGTATATTTGGTTGTTTTTGCATCCAGAAGGGGAAGGAGAAGGAAAAAATACGTTTTCCAATTCTTCGTATTGAATTCGGGTGGGGGAGGGGATGATAGAATGCAAATAGAGAGGATCCGAGCTGCGAGATTGATTCTTGCGCTTTGCGAAAAAATTCCGAAAATAACCGCGTAAAGGTTTGCAACCTTTTGCGTGTTCGAGTGCGTGGAATCGGAACGTACAGGTTTCCGCTAACTTATCCTTTTCTATTCTTATCTCCCCCAAGAGAGAAATGTGTTTCTTCGTTGAAAATATTTGTAGCCTTACATTTGAAAGGATAAAAAGCTACGTAAAAGGGAAATTGGGTGCGATAAATTCTATATAAGGGTTATTAAACTGCAATAAAGTTATTTATAGTTTACATTTTTAAGCAATAGAGAGAAATACCTTTTTATCATTATGCCGTTACATGAGATCCCTGCGTACATTTTTTATTGCATTCCTCAATGAAATTAAAATTTTCAATTACTTCTTCATAGTAAAAATGCTTATCAATAACAAATATTTAAGAAAGAATTCACATTTAAATCTGTTTTAATTTTGTATAAAATTGAATATTGGTATATATCCGGGGGATAATTTTTCACGGTTGAAAGGAATTGTAAGACTGAACCAGGTTTAGAAAAGAATAATAATTACTGTTGAAATATTACACAGTGGATTTGTATAGTTTTTTTAGTTTATGACCTTTTAGAGAGCGAAACATTTACGATCATTTATTTGAGGAGACTTCAAAAATTTCTCTTTAAAGTAATGCGTGGGAAAATTAATTAAAAGCTAGCATTCCTCAAGTTCCCTACTGGCTTGTTTAGCATTGCAGATATAATTACTAGTATCATCCACAAAGCTTCTAATTAGGTTGCTGCTTGTTTATAATTTATCTCGCAACTACGCAAATGCGAGTGATATATTTAGGCCGATTTGTATGTTCATGTTAGTTTCATTAGTATAAATGCATATGTGTTTAATTTAATCTGCAATTAATTGAAACTTGAGACATTATATTGTTTATTCGAAGTTGATGGATGTTCCTATTTTAATGCTTCCTGCGCGTTTTTTTATTAAAATGTTAGGAGCGCAATAAATAACATTTTTAAAACTTCCATCTAAGAAATTAATGGTTAATCCTTTATTGTGTTGATACTTCCTCGAGAGATATCGGAAGTTGCGGATGAAGAACAGTGATTTGTGTTTTGAATCGCAACTTATATAACCACTCCCGTTGTTTTTCATCGGTTAATAACTGTCCTTGAATAGGTTATAACGCCATATTCTTTTAAATGAGTCTACTACTCTTTCACATTGGGATTCTTCAGACCAGGAAGTGATTATTCACCACGAGAGCTCCTCAATAGGTCAAACAGTTAGATTTTTCCCGTTGGTATTCTGGTGCGATTCAGGGAAGCCATTTGTTGCGAGAGGCCAAAGAAGTGGCAATATCGCGCGAGCTCTCTGTGTCACGACAATGCACACAGTGCAATCTGTTCCGTTCTTCCTGGAAAAACATTCCTGCGGTGCAGTAACCTCTTCACTCCGTGGCATGGCTCTCTTTGATTTTTTTCTAGACTAAACTGTCTGAAATGAGAGAAAAAAAAGAGGCCTGATAACGACATTGCAGACCTTTGAATGGAATGGGTCATAATAAAATTTGTCGTGGAAATAAATTAAAAAAGTAGAAGTATCGATACTTCGGACAAGAATAAAAGATAAGTTCCGTCGGACAGCGAAAACATGACTTGCTCGAGCATAATATATTTTCCAGCGTCAAAAAAATGTGCTTATTAAAAGCGACTTCTTTCACCACTTTGTGAACCTTATTTATGGACATGCATCGATGATGAAAACGGATGTTTCATCAAAACTAGTCCCTTCGAAATAAAAGAAGGCAATAGGTATTTGCAAGAAACACTTTCACCATTCTTCTCCATATTTCTGAAATTTGCAAGTGAGTATTGTTCTCAGCGTACGTTGCCCATACTGAATATTTGACTTTTTTAATCGGCAAATTAATGTTAATAATGAAATCCAAACTCTAATATTAGACGGCGTGTTAGAAAAAAGGCAGTTAAATAACCTTTCATATTCATAAACGATTATTGTATATTTTATGAATGAATGGAAGCGAATTAATTATTTTCTTCCTAGCACTCAGTTGACGATTGGTGTCAATTCAATGGTGTCGGCCTTACCGCCTGGTGGTGGTATTCCATAGCAAAAAGCAATTGCAAAGAATTCAATTTATTTATACAAAACCACAAGTAATAATACCTTGTGGTTTTGTATAAATAAATTGAATTCTTGGAAATTGCTTTTTGACGATTGGTGTGTTAGTGATCACGTTTGCTTAAAACGATTAGGTTAAGATGTTAAACTTTGCACTTAGAGTTGCGCTTCTTGAAACTCAATGTAAGAACAGTTGTGACAGTGCGTTCCTTTAAGTTTCCTTAACGTTATGGAAAAGACGCGGCATGGAAGTTTAGTGGTTAGAAGACCTGCCTGGAATGAGGTAGACCTTTGGCTATAGTCCAAGTCATGTCGCCATTTTTCACATCTGTTTATCCTTCAATTTAAAAAGATAGTAAAGGAAAATGCTATCCCCTGGAAAACCTGAATTCAAAACTAAGAAATACGTACTTGCAAAACTCTTAGCAAAAATCCATAAATATCAAACTTTTTTCCGTACTATATTCCAATTTTTCAGTCGTGTGAGTTCGTTGAGGATAAAAGAGCGTTTATAACATACGAAGGCAGTGCTATCAGCCGTGTAGTATACGTCTCCTTTCTTGGAAAATTTGATATAATTGAGAGGCGAAGCCGACGAATGAGGAGCGCATAACAGCTGTCGAACTCCACCCTATAGTTGTGCCACTCTTCCTCTTGGACATTTTTCCGCATACCTTGGAGCATTCCGCCTCCTTCTTCACGCCAATCCGTCCATATGTCTTCTCTTTCCCATTTCTCCCTTCTTTGGCTCAGATCGCTCCCCGACGAAGTGGGGAATTTAACGGCGAACCCATTTTCCGTTTTAACGTCAACTGCGGCGAAAAATTGACTCCGCCCTAGGCAAAGCATTGATACATCTCTGAGTGACTCACGGCTCTGTAGGCCCTCTACACTTGGCACGGAAAAGAATCCTTTATGAGACATTGAATTTATTAAATGATATAAATATAGAATGTTAAATTGGTGGGTGCTTCTCTACGGCTTTGTTTTTTAACCAACTGCGGGTACACTCCAAATGGAACCTTCGATTCTTATTCCTTTTTGGTTTTACTCGCTAACATCCACAATCCTTGTGATCTAGACAGCGGAATTTATGTCGAAGATAGTCCCAATCCAGCCCAATATTTTCCGATGAATTGGCGAGCATCTATGATGATTATATTTGATGTATGAAAACCAAACTTTACTTCACAGGGTACCTGTGAGTTAGAGTTTTTCATCGATAGAATAGAGTAACAACGATATCTCCAACAAGCTTTTTATATGTTTCGGTTTTTATTTTTACTGTAGCAAATGACGATAAAAAATATATACTATTATACTAATAAAGCAATTAATCTTCAATTACTAAGTTATCACTCACTCATGTTCACTTACGTCGATCAGTAAAAAAGAGGTATTAAACGATTTTCATATCTACATTATGTTGGATGGAATAAGATGTACCTACTTGCAATTGCTTTCGGTCTCTTCTTTTTGGGGTATTGTTCAATAATGCCTCCTCTCTAAACATGAGAACGAAAAAATAATGTACAAATTGTTGCGAACAGCTATCTGTTGCTATGGAATTGTCTGATGTCGAAAATGTAATGACAAGTGAGTCTTCGCTTCATCACATGGTATAGCAAATGTCATACCTAATGCTAACACCATAAAAGAGTAAAATTCATGAAAAAGGGAGGAAAATACCAGGATAAATGTCTTCCAAGGGAAGCGTAAAAATGAGAGGCAGATTGGATGGGGTGGATGAGCGGGAATGTATGGGGGCGGAGGAGGAAAAAGAAGGGTGAAAAAGGCATTCATTCCACCCCTTCAATTTCTAGGGTATAGGCTCCAAAGTGGAAGAGCGATGTAAAGCAATGCAATCCTTATCTTTTTATATAGCGTGATACACAATACGATGTGCAGTAAGGGTTTGCTAAGACATAATAAATGGAGAGATTCGATGGTTGAATTTGATTTGATAATCTAGCGGTAATGATCCACGGATGTCCTCTGTTTTCTTAAAAAATGCTTCATACTGCCCAAATTTTTGGTATTTTTCCACTTAAGTTTTAGAGTTTTGATTAGCGTAGCTTTTACTGAATCGATTGATGCCCATGATTGACAAAGCGTTGAGTTTTATCTGTATCTGAGACATTTTTACAATCTCTTTCTGGAGCTATGATCACAATGCCCTGTAAAGTAAGATCATAGATAATATAGATTAATTTGCTTTACATCAGTAATTACTCGTCCAAAAGGTTTAGATCTGAGAAATGACTATTTCTTTCGAAGTTTAGTTTTTCATATGCTTCTTCTCCAACTGACCTTCTTTTAAAAATATTTATAAAAAAAACATGAAGTACCCGAATAACACGATTAATTTGCATGATATCCCGATGAAAACTTTGTTAATTCATTAATTAATTTGCAGGAAATTAAGCTTATTGAAAAAATCCGATGCACAACTTACACTTTCAAGTTCAATTTAATAGTATTTAGCGTACCATATGAAATTCCATTATATAATTTAGAGTTCATGCGTCACAATAAATACCTATGAGTAAAATTCAGCAGTTTTATACCGTTCGAAGAACATTCGAGATGCTATAAGAAAGGCGAATTGAATGCAAAGATTAACAAGTAGATCGCTGAGAGGATGTTTATCTAGAGTCTAAGAGTTTACTCATTTTTCCTTCATTCGGCCTAGTCTCAAATACTGCTGCGCAGTCTGGGATCCACATAAAGTAGGGTTAGCCTCAAATTTAGAGATGGTTCAACGTAGAGCAGCCCGTTTCGTCGGTGAAGATTTCAGGTTCAACAGTAGTGTCACGGTATGATAAAATCACTCGGGTGGAATACGGGTGAAAAGATCTGATGACCAAGATTTTCGAAAAAATTTTCGGTTTGGAATTTCTAGGCAAAGTAATATACGTTGTAATTCCGGTAAAAAACGAGCGTAATCTCCGAAAGCCATTGAAAAAGTTTTACTAGGAAGTCATTACTAAAACAGTTAGTTACTTGTGGTCGTTCTTTCTGCATAGCAATGGAATAGCAGGTAGAGAAAATTAGGTAAGGTGTTAATACACTCCCTGACATACGCCACTAGCAGCTTTCGGGGTACACATCTAAATCTAAATCTAAGAGGAGATCAAAATTGAGAGTTGTTTACTGCAGTACAGATATTCATGACCAGTTTTACTTAATAAAATGGCTGTTAAAACACCTTGTGAGGGTATCGAATTAAGTCAATCGTGAATTCCCTAAATTCATTAACGTGAGTTTTATGACCTAGAAAGAATTAAAATTTTAATGATCCATTAATATATGAAACAAATCGAAAATATTATGAGAGTTCTGTCACGCCGTCATGATTTTCTGATGTCGTATGTTATCTTCGTATGAAAATCTAATGATTTTACCAGTGATTGCTGTTCATAATGATGTTGAAAATGACTGCAATCTGAAAATTGACCAGTTATTGGCATTGATTGCCTCGCTCTAAGCACTCCGCAATAAAAAAGCAATATTCTTTAACGCTTATGAATCAATCTCACGGTTCAAATTGGAATTTTGACGTAACACAAAGAGATCATTCAAATGACGGCAGATATTTCACTGATAGACCTGAGATGTGTTATTTCCCTTAACTACAATTACGAGAAATTTCGAATGAGTCTCAATGCAAACGTCAGTAGGATTAACACTAAACTCTTAGATTAATTTAATATCATCCGCATGTTTGAGAGTGAAAATATGTCAAAAAACGGATCAATTGAGGCTAAGGGAATAAATGTAGTCGTTGGTTGTCGGTTACTATTACTTTCTGTTCTTATTTCTTACATGTTTTCTCAAATATGTTACCATGGCTATTATAATGGACTCGTTTTGAGAAAGTTCTGACTGAGGAAAGTACTTGGTTTTGTATGTATACAAGTGAGCGGATTTTCCCAAGGAATTTTCCCACGGAATAAAGGAGGTTGAAAGAGTGTGGTAGGACTGGGACTCGCACCTGGGTCTTCCACTTTCCAAGTACGACTTTTTCTGTCACAATATCCTTATAACTTTTACTATATACAGCTTTATACGAAGAACAAATTGCCTCGATTATATCTATTTATAGTATTTCCGATAGGAAGTGATAAGTACTACACAATCCAGCGTACTTCCAAATCCCACAAATACTGCTATTTTATTGTTTATTTTTCATTAGCTATGTTTGACTTGAGTACGATATTAGTTCCTTCATCTTTGAATTACATCATTGTAAACATTCAGAAATATTACATTCGTGGATATAACCTAAATGCATAAACATTGCACAGTAAAACGCCCTATAATTTGCTTTTGTTTGCGGCTCTGGAAATGTTAAAAAGGAGAATCTAGCTTCCCAGTCTGAATCATGGACATTTTATTCCTGCCTCTGTCGTAGGCAGGCTCATAAAGTCTCAGTGTCACTACGCCGCTTTGGACTTGATGGCAGGACTCATCGTATTGCGTTACGCAAACGTTAGGTTAAAGTATTTTAAAAGAGAATGTTAAAGCAGAAGAAGGAGCCTGATATATTTGATTCTCTAATATTGTGGATGTGAGTGAAAGGGTAATGTTACGAAGTAAATGAGAGAAGAACAAAAGCTATCTTCTGGAAGTTGTACGGAAACAAGGCCGAATAACTCCTCGGTAAAAATGCGGTCCCTCGATTGATGAATTCAAACTTTTATGGGCGGATTCGTGGCGTACGTAAGATTGGAGAGAGAAGAAGGATCGCCTTTTTGATGCACGCCATTTCCGACAGAAAGGAAACTGAGAGTGCTTATAAAAGGCCATTATCCAGCGAATCCAAGGAAAGTGGTTTCTGCTGCCATCAGCTTTACGTAATTAGAGGAGGGCGTTGGGGGGTTCCAACGAGTACAAAAGGCGAAAATTACTGAAAAGGGGGGAGGGAATCGGGTGGGGGGAATCGGAAGAAGGTGGAAGGAGATGTGAATAAACGAGGGAGGTGGAGTCGGCATTTCGCTTAATAAAGAAAAACACATTTCGTGCACAATATCTCACGCTACGGAAAAAAGCTGCCATAATGGAAAAAGAGCAGAGAGATGCAAGGAGCGTAGAAGGAAAAAACATTTCGGAATGCTTTTGTTTGTCAGCTGCCATTTCCTTTTATGGCCCTGACGTCGTCTGCATGCCATACGCTCTTCTAGATACAGTTGAGTTTTGAATTACCGGTCTCTTTGACGGTAGATTATGCGGGATTAATTCGTACCTCGTTCCTTAAACTAAATCATATTTGTAATTTTTATTTTTTACTTTAATTAATCGTAAATATTGAAATACTCAAATAAATATGAGGTGCTAATATAAGAAATGAGTTGTATAAGATTCTCAGGTAGTTTGAAATGTCTTTTTATAAGTACAGGATTTAATGAAGGCCTAAAATCCATTTACAACCTTCTGGGTGCGCACCGTAGGATTTAAAAAAATGAATACATCTTTACGTATTTAAATACAACCACTTTAGTGATACCTGAAATATATGGATCCGTTTTCTAAACATACTTTTTTGTTAATATCTTAATTGTTAGTTACAGATTAAGTTATTCAATTTCTCATCTCTTCTTCATAGCTATGTTGCTAGTTTGAAAATATGTGAGTTAAAAATTTTTTCTAGCCTAATTTGTCTCTTATTCAACGTGGTATCTAATTTATATAAAAATTATGCCATCCCTTAAATTTTCAATTTATGGGAAAATTAGGAGAAATGTAATTATTTTAATAAAATGCCATATTTCTCAGGAGAGGTGACCAATAGTTAAAAGATAGAGATGTATCTTGAATTTCCAAAGATTTTCGAAAAGACCACATTGGTAGACCACAAGAACAAATATAAGAAAAGACTTAAGAGCAGTTTCACTGTGAAGGAAAATACAGTGAGTGTATGGAAATATCTCAAATATGGAGTGAATATCATAACACATCTCAAGAGAATATAAATATATGTTCCCTGTGCGAACCTTAATTTATATGTGGACACTATTTTTTGGTTGACCACCTTTTGGAAATACCTAAAAAAGGGTACTGATAAAAATGATTAGCGATAAAGTGTATCTATTAGCACATTTGTTAAGATGAACAGAAGCGAATGATTTAGCGCAGATCTATTCGTTACTGACGAGCTAACTGTGCTAAGTTAAAACATTGCGAATTACCGTATTTCGCGCACTGATTACATTTTAGCTACAATAAAGTATGTCTTTACATTGCATTTAAAACAATTGAATGAATTTTCTTCTTCATAAGCTTATAATACTAAGCGTTATAAATCCTACATGACAGTTTATTCGATTTTTATTATTGATTTTCCCACCGTCTCATCTTTCTTCACGGTGTTATGGCTGTAAACTTCATTTCAAATGTGATTATTAATCAACTTTGCTTATTTTCGTTATTTTTTGCATAATAAATACAAATGTTATTAAATCAGCACAAAATAGCTTGAATGATTGACTAAGTCATTATTTTCCATATCAATTTATAAATTTGACACAAGAAAAGCAAGACTGTAAAATGTGGTCAGATAACTCTCCGCGTTTTTGGTTTATTAAATTAACTACACGATCACATCAAATCACAATTAAGATCATAAAAATATCATTATGAATTAATGGAATGAGTGTCTGACTTAATTTATTTCTCCAAAAGAGGTTAACAGCAAATTAGATTTTCCATATACACGTATTTGAGAAATATAATAATCCGAAACCTAATAGAAAATTGTTGTATCACTTTTGTACCATCCTTTTAGAAAATTGAATTCACTATCATTAAAGAAAAAATGATTTGTACCGTCATACAGCCAAATTTAGAATTGTGCGATCATATTTAAAAAGAAATGCTTCATTTAGATTCTAGATTTAGATAAGGAAATCCGTCTTTCAATTGCAGAGTAGGTTATGGAAGTATTTAAAATGGCTTAGGTGATTCGTCTAAAGATAGACTTCAACATCTCCTTGTGAGCATTCCATCAGTAAAAATGTTTATGGTACATATGGGAGTTGGTATTAAAGAAAATTGTAGGATCTTTACTCCACTCAAAGTTAAATTCCTCCTGGAGAATAGTAGGAGGTGCAGTTATTTGAAACCGAGGATTGCCTCTGAAAGCTAATTAGGTTTTTTATGATGTAGTAGCTTCATGGTGAAATGGAATTTTAACTGCGACGTTGAAAAATTAAAAACAAATTATGAAAGTGCCTTTTTGTGGTATGCCTTTTCTAACTACAACAAAAAGATTCATCCAAATGGCTTTAGAGAAGGATGTTAAATGCACTGTAGATTGTTAACGGAAATGCATTGCTCAAATTTTAATTTTTTGGAGCACAAAGACACTGCAATTTCCTCGGTACTTAGTCGCAACTGTTCATTCTTTTGTAATTATTACAGTCGATTTAAAATGCTGGTGTGAGCACTTGTGCCATTTATTCAACCCGAATTGCCATTTGCGTACTCATTACCTTTACCAATTCAGGCAATATCTCCATTCAAAACTCGATTGAATTAGCATTCTACGGAAACGATTCTTAAATACATTTTTCGTTTTATCTTACATCTTAAAACTTATTTTTTAGTGCATAACATCATATCTTTCCAAAATATACTCTTATACGGTTGAGTTTTGTATTCGGTTGCAAATAAAGTGAAACCTGTGTATAATTGAACCTGTATAAAACTGAAATTTGTCCATTACGGAAATATTTCTTGGTCCTGTCCTGCTCTATTGGTTTTTCCATAAACGTGATGCAGACCTGTACATGGCGGTAAATCTGTCCATCACGGAACATTTTTACGGTCCCACGCAATTCCGTTAAAGGCAGTTTTGCTGTACTCTAAGTAAAGAAAAACATGTTCATTCCATCGCAACACATTCAATATTAAAGATATATATCATAAAAGAGCATATTACGATAGAATATTTTGCGTTACCAAGGCAATAGAGTTTTCTCTATTGCTTTTCATTTATAGCTTGCTTTTCGTTACTATATCTCGTTGGATGGAAGAATTTCATTTACCTTTTGTCACTGGAAAGAGAAAAATGCATCTTTAATTTAATCCTGGCCCTAGTTTTTTAATGGCTTTGACAGTATAAATGTTACTGAAATATGAGTGATACTGATAATTTATTTAATTTTCTCAAAAAAGAGTTATTCATAGGGTTATTGAGACCATAACTTGAATCTCAGAAATGCCGATAGAATTCATCTTTTGACCCCCGTATGTTACATGTATTTTCTGAAATATCTAGTGGATACTCGCTAACAGCGAATCATTAAGCCAAGGTTTTGACTTTTCTGTATCACTTTAAAGGGAAATATCTAACAGAAATTTACTATCATTATTTCCTTAAAGGAAACAGGAGCCCCTTATTATATCCATTATACATTTTCAATCAAACGTCTTCAAGGGGTATGGTGATACATAGTTGAGAAGTTGACAAGATCAAAACGTTCTTATGAGCGTTAATAAAGCGTTTTCTTTCCAGTTATTTCACTTTATCGGTCTCTGTGGTATCCCTTTTGTAGGAAAATGCAGGTATGCACACTTCCTGTGTCCCAAGATCAATTAGCTCGATTCTACTGAGGAGCCTTGGGCCTCTGAGTGGAGACCCCACTAATTACGTTCACGTCCGCAAATGGCCGGAGAAGAACTCCGTCCATTAGGGCCGAGTTAGAAGTGACCGTTGGCCGCGGGTGCGGCTATCACGAGATGCGGCCACGGCCTATTCAAGTCTCATACGACTTCTCATAACGAACACTTCGAAGGAACATTCCAGTTCACGTGATGGAAGAAAGAGGAGATATTTAAAATCAACAATTTTATTTCTATATAACTGATGTACTTTATGCTAAAATATTATATTTCGACTGGTATTTGTTAGTTGTTGAAATCCCTTGTTAAAGACAACACAGGTGAGGAAAACTTACGCGCGTATATAAGCATAAGTTTAGTTGATTATATGCTAGCGTTGTATTATTAGCAATATTTTTATGTCGATTACAAAATAAATTATTCTTAAGTGGGCCAAGACCTACTCTTAGGCTCATTATCATTATGAATAAATTTATGATGAATTAGCTTGGAGGTAAATTATAATCTTCAATTTAACTCTAACAAACCATTATAATTCCGGGCTGAAAAATTAGTCAAAGTGTATTTTATTTATTTATTAAATATTATGTTGCAATTTGGTTGTTGGACCATGTGGCAGCGGTCGAGTGGATGTAAGAAAATAATAATAAAATTTGTCTTGCATTTACCCATTGACAAGAGTAAACCCGTAACAAACCTTCCGTGGACCGCACACTCTTTTCTAGTACAATTATAAACAAAAAGCAGCATAGAACGCAGTTAAAATGAAATATAAATTGTTGATACATAATATTATACATTGTAGATAAAGGATATAAAATTTAGTTACATAGTTATACTAAAAATAGTTATATACTTACTTTTAAGTATAATTTATAATAAAAGCTCTTAGCGAAGGATAACATTCATAAAGGATTACTAAAATTTTATTTAATATAGAAAACTATTAATCAAAGAGAGTATTATAATAATAATAATAATAAAGGACTTTATTCAGGGCGAGATTGAGACTAACAAGTCTCTTCTTACATCTATTATGGTATCTCAGAAAACATAAATTATACAAGGATAAAGGTAAAGGTGTTAATTTTTGCACGAGAAAGTCGTGCGGCTGAATCCCAAGGAATAGCGAATACTCAAAATACTTCAGAATATCTGCCCGGAAAGTGGGAGACCTGGGTTCGAGTCCCAGTCATGTCGCTATTTTTCACACTTGTTATTCCTTCCATAAATTATGCCTCCTCTTTGCTAATTTGATCAATTGCACAATGTCTGTAGAGTTTGAGCTACAATATTAAGCACTCTAATGACATTTTCAACATAAATAAAATTATACAAAAATCAACAGGACTATGGTGCAAATTGTACACGCAAACGCTGCCGCATGCTGAGCGCTGGGTCATAGCGTTTTCAGGTGAAATCTATGAACCTACGTTGAAACGTGAAATGAAAATCTGTACCAAAGGAAAAACGGGAATGAAAAAAGTCTGACAAGGCCGGAACTGAACCTGCCCCGGTCCTGTCAGACTATTTTCATTTCCGTTTAGCCAAGGAAAGTTTCCTTGGTGAACGCCTTTACTTGCACTGTCACCTTAATCCTTTTTCTATTGAAAACCTGTAGTAAAATTCCGATCTTCTTATAATTCCTTTTCACCCAATTTAAATTTATTAAATGCATTACTTTATATTCTAATGAACGATTTCCATAAAGTAGTCCTGAGACAGCCTCTTGAGCTCATGGTCTTTATATATCTTTATACGTATTCTCTCTTCGTACAACAAAGATTTTCCAAGGAGCACGAGTCATAATCTAGAGAAATATTGTATAATGTTGAAAAAATATATGGTAGAATATTCACTTATCCTATTAGTTCTTACGCGATAGCTAAAATGAACTGTAATAAGTGCGGTAGACAAGCGACCCGGTGGCATTGATGTCAAATCATTGAAGAGAATCGACTTTAAAGCCCGAAATGAACAAGCGAATGTTGGACCTAAGTGACTCCCAACATTTCATCTTCATTTGGTCGGAGGAAACGCCAACCAAGACGGGTAAAAATAATTTCGAATTCTCCGCTGACGTTTCGAATATTGATGAGCTATTCCCTTTTTGGAAGGAAAATGTTCAGTCAAAATATCTTTGATTCAGGGAACTGGCGAAATTCATGACGCTTTCGTAGGCGAGCTGAGCCAATTGTATAAAGTAGATTTACGCTTTCTTATTTAAATTTTATAAACCTTTTCATGTAAATACCTGATTTTTAGCTTTTTTGAATTTCCTTCGACAATTCTTTCTCTTTTCGTCATTTAACGGCGATAACTTCGCACGTTGTACTCATGCTGGTAGCATGTTGTTTTGTGAGTTATTTACCTGATTCTGCTGTTTAAAATATTAAGTAACTGATGGCCTTTTTCTCTACGGGAATTGGAAGGTGCAAAATACTTTTAATTTCTCAAGGTTTGAAACTATGAACATATTTTAGACAGTTTCTAATGCTTTATTTTTAACTTTTTGTTCTGTTTATTATTTTTCTTATATTTTTATTACAGTTATTATGTTTATTATTTTTACCATATTATTTGTTTATTAATCGCTTACAAAATTTTCAGAGGTGGCTTTAGCTATGTAGAAGGATGGCAAGATGAAGAGTGAAGAATTCTTGTAAAATAAAACGACAATTAAAATTAGCTTATCAAAACGTAAATATAATGGAGAATAGCTTCCTTTAGCTATAATCATTTTTAAACTTAGGAAAGATTAGAAGATAAAAAAGTTTGTGTAGGAAGTAACGGAAATAGTGTAAGGGTGGAAGATGTAGGTGATTGGATGAAATCGCAATTGTTAATTACAGTCCTTCCTCGACTACTGTCCTCTTCTTCCATTACTCCCCTTCATCTCCATTCTCATTTTCATTCCTTCCTAACTTTACCCTTTACTTCTGACACCTTTTCCTTCGTTTTCATAATTGAATACGCGGCTCTGGCGGAAACAATAACTTTGTATCTCTTCCACAATTATTTTTTCTACTTGTATGTAGTTCCCCTCATCTTTAAATGCATATCATTTTGGTAGCATCGCCTATAAATTGTATCTTATCGTTTTCTCCTCAAACGAAATCGTTACACCTCATCGTTTCCTGTGAAAGGCTAGCACTTTTTAAATTATGTCAAGAATAAAGCCATTAATAATTATATATTATTATAAATTGATCAAGTATGTAATCCTTTGGGATTCTGCTAATATACTTACTTTAAAATACTATCCTTGTCGGTACCTATTTATAATAAAACGAGGGAATGTATAGGTTGCAAACTCAGTTACAAGAAACGATTCAATTTATATTGATTTCCATCATGCTTGACAGGGTCGTTCAGCAAACACGATTATTGATTCAGAGCTGATTCATCTAATTTTACAGAAGAATTAACTGTTGGAAGTTGATAGTATTTGGTCCTTCTAAATTATAGCTAAAAATTAAATATGCAAAAGTATAAGAAGATAAATTCCTTATATAAGTCCTTTATACATTCATTCGCATATAAATTGATTCAAATCCTATCCAGTATCAGTTAAAGCATTTACCTATAATAGATATATTAAATTATTGTAGACTTAAGGTTGACACTTTCTGGCTTAGGAGTAACAAATGTTTGCAATAATAAATATATTTCTAAAATGTTAATTTACTCAGTCGTGCTTGACGTGGGAGTTTACTAGCGATATTATGAAAGTTTGCAAAATAATAAATGATTTCTCAAAAACTATATCTTTCCTCAAATAGAAACGAGAATATGAGGGAACAAAGTGAAGATATCTTTAGTCTCTGTAATGAAATACACTTCTGAATATGATGAAATTATTCTTTTAGACTCCTAAACCATTAATATTTAACATGCTTTGAAAATAAGAGACATTACTCGAACCCACACATTGTGGAGATGAACTTTCGCGGGAGATTCTTGGTTGATACGCAGAGAGTGGTCTCATCATTGTATTCACTACTGAGTTTATACTAACTGAATATCCTCAGACTCTCCAACTTTATTAGACGAAATGTTGGGAGGCTTTGGTGGCGTTTTAGGGTTTCCTGTTATCTGAAAGCGTTCTGAATATTCTGAGAAAACATAATGAAATGCAGGAAACTCGCCAAAGGTTTATGTGTTCAGGATGAGAGTGACCCTGGATGTTCGTTGTCAGCGTCCTTTCTCTCATCCTTGGGTTTCCCTTAGGGGTCTCTTTGGCTATGGTCAGCCCTATGAAGAAGGCCTATTAAGATAGGGGCGGATTCTCTTCAATCTCCCTTTCATTAGATGACCGAATCAGGATCTTTAATCTAAGCCAGACTTAAAGAAACCCCAAAAAGATTAATCTACTTATAAAAGGACTTTTGTACTCTTATTTTGATTACGTTCATCATTATAATCTATATATCTAGACACACTCCTCTTCAACATGTTCCTACATTTCGATTATCTCTTGCACGACGACGTTCCCTATAATATCGATTTCCTAAACTCTATAACGCCCTCTAAAGACTCTTAGCCTTCTTAAAAGTATGTATAATTTATATATGAATATTTATGAAAAATATTCTGTACTTGATTTGTATTTTGTAAATATTTCTTTGAGTAAGCTGTATAGATTTGTTACGTGCTTTCACGTCTAAGAATATTAATTTGTTGTATCTAATTGTTTGCATTTCACTCAAAAATATTGGCGTCACCGAATGTGAATCCATTACTTAAGTAAATAAATATATCAAAAATCTCTGTTCTCCACACTACATTCGCACAATATTATAATAGTTTTGTGGTTATTCTTATAAACGATAGTAAAATTAGGTATCTACTGGGTCATTTTTTTATTATTATCTAATACTTTAATTTCATTTCCACAAGAGAGAAGAACACAGAAAAAAAGTTGCTCGTTTCTTCATCCTAAACCTAATAATCTTAACCGTAAAAACAATCCTATCGCTTGGAGTATGAGTGTACGAGTTTACAATTTTTTATTGCGATTGGCTGAGGAGAGGGGCTGCATAATAAAGGAAATAGATTAGATAATACTCGGTAGGAGCGAAGAAAAAGTCCCTGAGAGATATTACTTTGCATTAGCTAGGCTTTATCTTGGGTATATATCTAGTGTATGGGACCCTGCCGACAAGCCTTGTATTCGGAAATGAGATAGGTTACGACGAAAAGTTAAAAAAAAAAACCAAAAACATACCAAATGAGCATTACTCAGATGCTCCAGGGTATATGATGGGAATCCTTAAAAGAAATAGACTTAATTTACTAAATAAATTCAGAGAAAAAACGTTATTAGAAGATATAGCCGATGCGTCCTGTGTTTCATTTTCCGCGCTTTACTGATTGTGAGAGAAAAATCAGAGAAGTAGATCTTAGAATCACTTTTTTCAAAAATTCATCTTTTCACGAACGATACGAAAACGAAAATAATTCATTAGGGATGTTTAGCCTTGGTGCATGGACCCCTTTAGGGCATGGGCATTAGGCATATGCAAAATTAAAAGAAACTTTATGAGCTCCGCATCTTTACACTTTTGGTTCAATTAACATTTGTCTTTGAATCATCTTTGCTACTATTCAGTAATTTTAGTGTTGGTAAATCTTTTTGACTCTGACGGTTCTTTGTTGATATTACAAAGTCATCCAATTTGTAGTACAGAGTTTGGTTTTTACCGCTTTAGAGAAGCTATTTGCAGTCTTTAAGTTAAAATGTATATAGATATATATAATCCTTTAGATATATCAAATAATAATAACAGTTGAACATAAATCAGTGAAAGCGCTATATATTTGCCTTTTTTCCACATTTACTATACTAGTTTTACCCATTTGCTATCGAGTTTCGATACCAAAACTCCTTCACCCATGGAGTTAATTGCACTCGTAATTTATCCTAGTGGGAGATTTTTAAGGGATTTTAGATTTGCTAACCCATTCACAATTCAATGTCATTTATCCACTTTAAAATAGAAAATGTGCAAAATATATCAAGTATCTGAGATTATCAACATAGTTTTCCATATTATTTGTTTATTAATCGCTTACAAAATT